>JAQIXX010002649.1:0-23363 GCA_034700605.1 Willowsia nigromaculata | reverse complement strand
CCCACAGAATACTTGAACGCGTCAATAATGAATTATTGAATGACGGTGGATCGGTTGAGGTGATCCATGAAGAAACAGAGGAAAAGATGCTATAATAAAATGAAGTGAAAAGTTGGGTTTCCATATAAAAACGAGGTTGGAACATTTTTTTTTCATGGAAACAATAGCCCGGAGTAAACAATCGAAAAAAACCAAATGTATTGGCCGCCAAGTGCCCATTTGGTTTCTTGGTTTCATTGTATTAAATGTCGTTGATCCCAGGGTTTCCTGATGCAGAAAGCACTAGTAAAAATTTATTGCTATTGTGGCCTCGAAAACACTCTCTACTAACTTTCCTCTAAAAAGTTTGAAAGGATGATCATAAAAATTTGTTCACATTAACTTTTTAGCATTTCACCTGTTCAACAATATCCATATCATGTAAGGCTCAAATCTACAACAAATATCCGTCCTGAATTATTTATGAATATTTTGAGTTGCGTTCAAGTGTAGCAAAAATGAAAAAAATCCAAGGAACAAAATAAATGTGAGAGATTCGTTTTGATTTTTTTGTACAACATTTTAAAGCTGCTTATGCATTCAAAATACTTTAAAGATATTATACAATTCAATTTTTTTATATTAGAGTTAATACCTATTTCATAAAACTTAAAAAAATTGTTACAAGTGGTCTTAAATTAAATATACTTGCACGTTAGGATTCATGATATAGGGTCCCGCATGGACATGTGTAAATACTTGTAATTTTTCACATTCCATATTATCATGGCACACTAATTGTAAGCCCAACATAGGTGAAAAGTTAGCTTTTAGCAGAGTCCCATAATATTCATTGGTTTGTGCTCTTATTCATGTATTTTATTATCATTTACAGCACAAAGGAGTGCTGAATTTCAGTAAGATTTGCAATATTAATTTCTGTACTATGTCTAGTCAAAATAATTAACTAACGAGTACGAGGAAACATGAATTTTGAATGAACTCGTGATGCAACTTATTATTCACAAAATTTGTTGAATACTTATTGCGAGAAAATCTGTTATGTAAACTTTGAAAAATCCACCCCACGCATCAAACTTCATTGTATTTGTTACTAATCTCGAATAATTAAAAAAATTTCTTGGAAGACTCACGTGTGATGCTTTTCATACTGTGGAGAAGTCTGAAATTAAGAATGAAAACAAAGCAGTCCCTAAATGTTTACAAATTATGGACTAAAACAAAAAGCAAGCAAAAAAGTAAGCATTTTGGACTCAATTACATAATTTTATGCTCTTTAGTTTTCAAGCATGACCTGGTATTCCATAACAAAATGAATACTAAGTTAATCTGATGGAAAATTGTTACATATAGAGAAACACAGGTTCTTGTAATTAGTTTTTTTTCTTTGTTAGAAAGCACGTGATTTTTTGTGTGTGGCCACCACAAAAACTCTGCTTTAATTTAGTGCTCAATCTGCATTCAGGTTTATTATGATAAGACTTGAAAATAAAAACGGTAAGCCAGTATATTACTTTTTCATTGAATCTCAAAAACTTTCTTTGTAAAATATGCTATTAAAAAATTTTGGAATAAATATGTGTATCTCGGAATGAGTCACATCGACGCCGCATGAAAGAAATATTATGGTTTATATACACGTAGATGCAACACAGGTAGTTTTGGGTCAGTAGGGTCAAGACTTGTAAGTTGGTCAACCTAAAATATATAATTGTTAGTGCTTTTATTGTGCAAACATCCTGTTTGATCACATCAGGGCTTATCTTTCTTAGCATTGATAAAATTAGTGAGGAACTCAGTAGCGTAGCAAGTAGGATTTTAAAGCCAATTTGTCAAAAAATATGATTATCATTTGGTTTCAAAATTGTGCAAAGAATTGTAATGATATGATTCTCAGTCAGTTGTTGTAGATTGGCAATGTACCACAATCACAAGGCTTATAAATTTGTGAGCATTTTATGCCGACAAAAAAAATTATGGTGGTTTTTATGAAGAGAACAAAGTAGATCTCATTCCCCCATTTGTTTGGAAGTTTTTTTATCCTGTATTGAATGACATTGCTTTATAGAGCATGAGTAATTATATAAACAAATAAGCTTTGTACCGGTTCTCGTTAAATATTTAATAGATGCTTGTACCATTAAAATCTCGTTCATGTGGGCGGAGCTTTTACGTCTGACAAATTTTATTTCTTCCAAATAAATACTTTGTTCCTTTTCATAATTTAATTGGTAATGTAATGAAGGAAGTAAATCAAAATTCTAAAAATACGAATACTTTTATTTCTAATGGGTTATATGTCGGCGTGATCTAATGACTTCTAGATGACAAGGCATGTAAAGTCCAAAAATAATTTCAGATCAAAATACATTTTATTCTTTGAACCAGTGGGAGGATACACTTCAATATCAATTTCTTTTCTTAAAATAAGTATTGCATTTTACGCCGTTTGTTCAAATATAATAAGTAAGAACTCAGTTAGCGCAATCTTTGATGTAACTCATCTCAAATTATGTTAAAAATGTAATTCTACTGAAAACCGCAAAAGTTCCTATAAATCCACGGACGTAAGGTATAAATACAATGAGTTTTTGAGTCTGTAGTTGTTTTAATATTTGGAAAATAAATTGTTTGTTTGTTGTTTACATTTGTGGCTTAGGGATTACCCGTGCGGAAAAACCATGTCGTCGTATGTTTTCATTTCCAACTAACCAACCGCATTGGAGAAGATAAGAAAAAGGGAAAGTAACACAGTCACCCATATTCTCCTCGTTTCAATATTTGAAGATTTTTTCAACCTCGCAAAACCAATGTCTGAATGAAACGACGTAATATGTATTCCTATTCTCAAAAAAACAAAGCGTAACCAGACGAAATTTCATACGCTCGTGTGATCAAACAGAATTTTCAAGAGCAAGGATATAAAAATTTATGACATTTATTTAAAGGACATGTTTTGTGAAGAGAAATTTGGACTAATATTTTCTCAATTAAGTGCAAATGAGCAGTTTTCAGCCAGTCTGAGGAAACTTGTTGGACATTACAAGAGAATAGGTACAATTAATGTAAACACACTTAGAATTAGCATAAAATTCATCTTTTTATACTGATAAAACAGCGTTGGCGATCACACTTAGAAGCTTGTTCGCCATAATTTGAGTTCCTATTTCTCCACAAATAACTCAACTGTAGCATTTCATTTGTAGCACTCTTCATTTCAAGCTTTACATGTTATCAATATTTTTTAAAAATTACATTTCATCCATCAAGTTGCCACGCAGACGAGAATTTCTCACTTGGTAGAGTAAAATTGACTCAAAAAGCAGTACAGAGATTCAGCCAGGATGGAGCTTTCATTTGGTACTTGATGAATTAGTTATCTCATAGTGAGAAATTTCTAGTCCGTTTATTAGTGAAGATTTTCACCAGAATGTGGAGTAAGGTTAAGAGAAAGCATCTCATGCGGAGAGAATGAAATATGAAATTTGGGTCATGTCATGTGTCATGATACTAAACACAGTACTAGGTCAGCAGCAAGGATGATTTAACCAGCCACAAACTTTTCTAAGACATCACGTGCTAAGTTTGTACCACAAGTTAGTAGACAAAAGAAGCGTGGCAGCAATTAAATCTAACCCACACACGAGTCTGACGAGTCATATCAGGAACCATTCATGAAACCAGATTAAATCAAGCTATGATGATTCACAATGATTTTCACAAAGCATTGGTCTATCCTATCCATCATATTATGCAACACGCTTACGATTATGTAACACCGCGTGTGTACACGAGTATTTGAAATCTGAACGCTTTCTCCGCATTCCTGTATAGTTAGGTGATCTCCTGTTTCTGCAACTCGTACAAATCGAAGTTTTTGTTGTTCGAATCGAATCCATTGTTAAGAAAGATCTAAAAAAAAGTTTTGCTTTCTTACTTCAGTCAAAGCAAATATATGAGAATCTATTTTTAGGTAAAAAAAAGAGTCAAGTGTATTCTTACATAACTTGGATTTAGTAATCGATTACGAAAAACGGTACTATCAAGAAGAAAGTCTAAAAATAAATATTTTCATCTCCGTTAATGAACACCAAAAAGGTCACACATTATTTTATATAAACTAGCATTAATGACATGACCTATATTAATCCATGGATATTATATGGATCATTAATAAAAATCACAGTAAAAATAATAAAATCACAGAAAATTGCCTTTTTACAAAATTTGTTGATTATGTGCAAACGAAGCAGTTTAATTTTTATGCTTTCACATGAAATGTTTTGATAGAAATTATTTCCTAGGTAGTGCGTAACAAATTCTTGTAAATTTTTAACTTCAACCAACGTTGTAGGGTTAATGTAAAGTACCTGATAATCTTAGTAGTTTAACTGTGGGTTACTTTCGTGGGTTTTACCGTTAGATAT
Source organism: Willowsia nigromaculata (assembly GCA_034700605.1). Lineage (NCBI taxonomy): Eukaryota > Metazoa > Arthropoda > Collembola > Entomobryomorpha > Entomobryidae > Willowsia > Willowsia nigromaculata. The sequence goes on along the minus strand of JAQIXX010002649.1, from coordinate 18,936 downwards.
GGAGATATACAAAAGTTGTTGACGGAGTCTACAAATGAGCAAAAGGAGAATTACTAGAGACAAACATTACGCAATTTTGTATTACATAAGCTTTTCGTAATTTGAAGCTTTCAATGAATGCAAATCTTTGAAATGGAAAGCTGTATTATTCCTTTGAATGTTGTTGCACATGTTGATTTAAGGAGTAATCACAAACGGGAAATAAAACAGAGAAAACTCTCAGCCGAAAAGTCTTGGAAGATTGATTAACGAATAATCTGAAGGAGTATATTGAAAAGGAAATCTAGTCGAAGGAATTGTATGGTTCCTTTGAAATGTATACTACAAATGATTCAAGAAATTTAAACAGGAAGATGATCATACAAACTTGCTTAAGTGAAACAGTGATTACGTAATTTCATGCATTTGTGAAGAAATATAGAAAATCCTTGATTAGATCTACTATTTGGGGTTGGATTATAGTTACGCATCTTATTTTTTCGTATTTTGCATAAATCCATCAATGAATGAAACTACGTAGTGAATGGAAAAACGGCATTCAAAATTACATTATGTTTACTATTCAAAAAGTTCCTGATTCCATGTAGCAATCAGTGACAGTAATTGCAGTGGAAGCAGAACAATGGCTGTGCTTCTATGAAAATTACTCGGTTTTAAATGGCATCAAATCTTTAGACATTTAATTTGTAAATTTTTATACCTGAAATACTTTAAGTACAATATTTATATTTTATTTTATAGTCAGATTGGTTTGAAGCAATTAAGGAGCATATTTCGAATGAAAATAAATACTGGTTTAGTTTGAAATATGGTTTGGAACGCCATTGATAGTACCTAGTTGATAGTACAAAGGCACCCATTAGTTCTGCTTGTAGGCTTGTTGGAGAATCGCACTTTTGGAATCCAGGTTTATATTTGCTGCAATAAGCAGACGTTAGAAGCAGATCAGCTTTTTTTCCAGCCGTGCTCACCGACAGGATGCTGAAATTTATTTGAAGTGGAGTTGATGCCACACTAACTGTTTTAGCTTCGATGCTACAGCACTCGCTTGTCGCATGCTCTTCTTTCCAATATTACCCATTTGAAAGACTGTCACTTATCGTTACCTCAATTAACAATAAATTAAGTATGCATGGTAAACATGAATTTACATGCAAGAAATATCGTTTTTGTGAACCAATCCTCATGATCAAAGAGAAATGTATTGATAGCTTTGAAGAATATGGGCTTCAGTTATATTCAGGTGCTAATTGAGTAGTGGGTGGCTGGAGGATGACTCCCACATATCTGTGTTCTAGTTTTATGTCATTTTCCCCAACATCTTTTTTGTTACGTATTGTTGGAAGATACCGATTGCATAAGCCGTCAGATAAAATATATTGTCTATATCAATGTCATTGATGTAACATATTCTAAGAAACAAAGCAACTACATATCAAGAAAAACCTTGGAAAATCTTGGAAGATCTTTTTTTGTTAGGATTGTGCCTCGTGCGGAAAAACCAATACACAATACACATATTATTGGTTTTCTGACTGAATGTGCATCATATGGAAGAGAACCCACTACCCTACATTTTCAACTTGAATGCTCGACAATTTAATAAAAGGTAATAGAAAGCTCCATGAAGCATACCAAGCTTAACAACTGGTACATTAGTAGAAGAAGAAATTGTTAACAGATACCACAAAATACAATTTAGTTCGTAATGATCTTACGTAACAGAGGCTGTGGTGAAGTCAAAGGTCAGATTATTTATTAATTTAGAAATATTTCTGGGTAAGTTGTAACTAAACTGATGACTTTTCCTTTTTCTTAGTTAGTACATTTCGCTAAAAAAAATATTGCTGCTTCCATCATGTACGTTCTCCTGTCTGCATTACAATAGGTTTTTTGTGGTTTTCAGCGGCAATGAACAATGACTGATGAATTGGTGTGGAATCTCATATTCATAATGTGAAACATATAAATGACACACATACGAGAACAATCCACGCAGAACTCAATGTCATTCCATGATTTTGACTTCTGCAAGTCGCAAAGTTTTCATGCCGAAGATCCCGACCTGCACGTTGCAAAACGCATGTTTCATTCTTCATCGATGATTTTCTCCGTATAAAACTAAGTATTACGACTGAAATACAGATATTCTGTTACTTGCGAATACAATTTCTCAAATGTAACATATTTCGCTATCTGGTGTTTATTTCATGTGATTTTCTCCAATTTCAAGTGGTGGGAAGATTTTTGCATTTGATTGCTTTATCTTGCCCCAATTGACATCTTGAATTCCTTTATTCTCTTTGACGCTAAAAATGAAAAATCCTACAATTTTTTTGAAATAGGATTCACTTATTCGTTAACTTCCTTACAAGCAAACTTCAATAAATTGAAACTTAACGATGTCAATTATTGAAAACTTGTCTGTAAATAAAAGAAATAGAGACAAAAAACTGGGTGAAACCAGTTTCTTTGATTTGTTGTAGTTTAGCAGCTCTGGATACCAATAGAGTTTTTGATCAATATTTCAAGCGGTGTAGCAAAATATATCCAGTTAGTTTTTTTGCATGAATACATTTTTTTTGCTTCCCATCATGAGAACATGGAAAATGAAGAGAGACATAATCAGATTTACTCAGAGTCCCTATGCTCAGTTCAGTTGAAGAAAGTTATGTGTTTCTGGTGAAAACCGGATTTTAGAGCGAGAAAAATATTTAGGCTTTAGAAGGTAAAAATGGAATTGTCGATAACATGCATATAAATTACATTAAAATCAACAAGATTGGAGTTCACCAACTGAAAGGGTTTTTGCTTAGATTTTTTTCCTCACTGTCTTACATACGTCAGATAAATGTCATGTCATATGATATCCGAAGTTTCCGGCTGATACCAGTTTTTCTTGGTTCTCATGTTTTTGTGTCAGTTTCAATAAAATGCTTTAAAAATGACTTTTTACGTTCTCCATATCAGCTTACACATGACTAAGAATTGCTTTCAGATCTAAAATTAATTTATGCTCAACTCTTCCTACCATGTAGTTAAAGTTCGTTCACCTATACATTGTCTGATGGTGCCATGACCTACTTTAATTCAAGCATTTTTTATTCAGATGAATGGATGTAGTTTAAAGTATAAGCACGCTAATTGCTAGAGAGAACATTAACCTTAATGACTGCTCTCTTTTGATTGCAAAACTTTCACGGCAAAACTGTATATATATTTGGATTACGTACTCTCCGTTTATTTGTTGCTTAGTTGAGCGCACTTTTAAAAGGGGATCAAGCAACGAGACCTGTTCATGAAATCCCATTTTTACAGTCTACTTCCTAATTGTTTATTTCTATCAGCGAAGCTAATTTTCCGAGCTATCGCAAATTAAGTGGCATCAAGGCTGGTAAAAGTGGGACAGCAAAGATAAGCTTTTTAATGAAAAAAAGGGTTGCTGGTAGAAATGAGGTTTGTAACTTATTTGTATTCTTTCAAACATAAATGTTTTTATGAAGATCATTGATCCGAGAATATTTGTATTCCACTCTACCCTTAATTGCGAGAACTGATACAAGGCTACATAAAAAATAGTTTGTTATTGCTGACTTAACAATATTTTTGTTACCTGTTATATAAACAATTAATTCAAAACTTTCAAATCTACACAAAATATAGGTCATGCAGTATTCATAGATATTCTGAACGACGTTGAAGTGTTGCAAAAATAAGAAATTTACATTTTAAAACATTTCAGTTTTTTTCTAAACTATTGCAAATTAAGTTTTGTAATTGTAGAATAAAAAGAGCATTTCATAAGCAAAATAAATATGCCTTAGAATTGGAAGGCTTTAAATTAATAATTAATAACTGATGGATGCAGGCTTGTTTTCAGATGGAGACCCTCCAAATTTAAATTGAATTTTGGTGGCTATAACCAAAATTTTATGAGCGAGAGCTGTCAAATTCATAGTTATTCACGTATTAAGAATAAATGAGCCTCCTAATTTTTGATTGACTACAACAAAAATCGAATTATTCAAACGAAAAAGGTAGGCAGGATATCAAAAGGAATTATAATTATTGTTTGTGGTTGCTTTCATGTAATTGGGTTTCGGTTATCTGGTGGTGCTTGTTGTGTGGGTGGCTTGATGAATGCTTTCACGTAACCTCCATTCATAATTTATGCCGTCTTTGGCGAACATCTTTTCTTGCATGATGTTAGAAGATACCTATTACATAAGTTGTCGTGTGTAATGTAATTTCTACATGAATAACATTGATATGACCTTGGCTTATCGACAAAATATCCGGCAAAAGCCTGAAAGAGTTTTTTTTCGTTTAGAAATGTTTCAGGTCAGCCTCATGCGGAAAACCCGAAACCGACATTGTTTTTGAGACTGAATATGAATCATATTAAGAAAACCCAGTAGCCTACATTTTCAACTTGAATTCTCATTGTAGGCGCATGACAGTGCAAAGTTCCAAGAGACCTAGCTGACAAAACTACAGACTCATTAATCTGGAAAATGTGGAACGGCGTATAACTATTGATTTGTGATGATGTGATGTAACAACTCTGGTGGCTATTTCATTTCAACAATTCAAGGTTATTTCATTTATTAGATATATTATTCACATCTAAACTGCTGACTTTTCCTGTTTCTTAGTGTATGTTTCACAAAAAATATATTGTATCCATCATGCATGTTATCCTGTCTGCACTAGAATATATTTTGTGGTCTTCGTCAAACTACAATTGAAACATATTGTGTTCTAAGGATTGGAGTGATGTGCCTGGAGTTAGCATTTCAATGTGACCATTAATTGGTTGTCATCCTTGGATTTAGACTACCGATTTGAATGTTAGTGATGTGTAATTACGCCAATGCATCTGGCGTCATTTGTTTCATCTTTTATTATTGTAATACTGTCAAATGTTAAAACAACTCACTCAATGAATTCTGAATAGAATAGATACACAAAGATTGTGAAGGATGTCTGGTTAATCACGTTTTCATTTACAAGTGCTTATAGAATCATGCACCGGGTTCAAGATAGAACTGACATGCAAGTCAAGCTAATATTTTACTCTTGCAAATATCTTCACATTCAAGGGTTCTCACAAAATTAATTAATTCTGACGTTGGAGGAAGAAATGTGTACAGAAACTGTCAGTTCCATTTGAATTGCATAAAGCTTTCTCTATATGTCACTCGGTTAAAGACCACTTCATGAAAAAGTAAATCCAAGGAAATTTGATGAAATGAGTTGATGTATGTAGAAATGCATAAGTTGACAGAGGACTTGAAAATTACACAACCTGAATTCTGTAATAACAGTGACATGCATTGTCTTATGAATTTGGTAATAGGGTGTAACGAAATGATTATATGTTGAACAGATCTCAACCCCAATCAATGTGCTTTTATTCTACCTATGTCTTTTGAAAGAACACAGAAGCTATCCTTCTGATTTCTTTTTTTGGACAAAAACAGATGGCAGAAGTGTACTCGTGATCTTTTATCGGATCTGATAGTTTTATGTTCACAATTTACATGCTAGTATCAGTGCGCTATTGTGTGTATGTAAAAATGTTGTTAAAACTATTTACGCTGGTGATCACAATTTTCTCTGTGGAAACTAGAAATTGAAAATATATGATTCACAATACCAGGTGAAAATTTCGTAGTGAAGGATGTGAAATTACAAAAATTGCAGTCTGCGGAACAAATGGTTTCTAAATTCTCAGAAAAAGATAGCAGGGGATCATTTGTGCCCACCCAAGAAGTTTTAGCTATTCAAAGAAACTAATTAAACCATGCAAAATGCTTCTCAAGATTACCTGTATTTCTGTGAATTACAGCTTTTTGATGCAACCAATAAAGATGTTTTGAAACGACATGAAACAATTTTACTGGTTTTTAGCACAAAATATAAAACCAACAGAATGTGGACTAGTACAGGTCACGTTTTCTTAAACACAATAATAACCATTACCTATCTTAATGCTGGTATTATTGTCTAAGTTGGCCTACTTTGCATACTAGAAATGAGAGGAAGTTTTTCTGTCTCCAGCAGTTGAACTACTTCTGCTCCGATGCAATAATGAATGGAATTAGTCCAAAGGAAATGAGAAATGTGTGTCCTGTCAAAAAATAGGAAAGCTTAATGAAGCGTTATGAAACGATAAGGCTACCAAATGAGAATGCTCTGACCAACCTCAAAATTTTTTGCTTCTCCGTCATTAATTTATATTCCCAGAGATTAAAAGAAAACACAATTCCGAACTGAACTGCAGCTTTTGTCATTTTGAGCTCCTCCTTCTTTATAATTGGAGAAAAAGTTTCCATGAAAACTAGGAAATTGGAGCAAAGACGTCAACGATTAGCAAAATAGGCTAATATGTATTTTATTTGCTAAATTAGCACGCCAGCTTCCGCAAATAATTTGTTCGAAATATCTAAATTCATACAACAGATAGTTTTGGGTTTGTAGGGTCATGAATTGTTAATATGATTTCATAAAGCAGTACTAGAAAAATTTTCTTCAATTTGTTCCACGACTTGAGAGTAGATTCAAACGGAATTTACTCCATCGTCCATTTCCCTACTAGGCAATCCTTAAATTCAATTTTAACATGTTGAAAAATCAAAACCTGTTTAAACCAGTTTCCATACATTATTTGTATATTTTAGCAGAGCACGTTACCAATAAAGTCATTCATCAAAATTTCTACTGGTGGAGTAAACCACACCTGTTAGTTTTTCGCTCGAATACCTTAATTTCCTTTCCATCAATATGATTTCACGGTAATATGGGAAGTGGTGGCACGCGTAATAAGATTTACTGAGAAACACCACATCTGTGAGAGAAGGTTTTATTTCTAGAGAAAACCGGTTTCCGGTTTCTAGAACATGAAAATTCGTTCAACCGCTCAATTTCGTAGGGCAAAATTTGCAAATTGAATAATCATTACTTGAAATGAAACATTCGCCAACAATAAGGATTTTTGTCTGAATTTTTTCCCTCAGTGTCTTACTTACGTCAGTCAACTGTCATATCGTTTTCAAATTTTTTCGCTGAAACTAACAGTTTTTACGTACATGCCTGATAACTCTACTATTTTATAATTGTTGATGCTAAAGTCTGAGTTTTCCTGACCAAATCTTTACCTGGTAGGCCCCTGACCTAGTTGAAATCAAAGTATAAAAAGCTCATGTATATATCGCTAGACAAAAAATATTGACTAATTCCGTGTAATTATTCTCATTAGCATCCAAACACCCAAACAATTTGGTTTCATAGAATGAATATGGTACTTGCTAACGAGCACATCAACTCTAATGACTTTTTTCGCAATTTCAAAAAAACTTTCAATCATTTAAGTTTGAATTTATGTTTATTTGTTGTTTCCTGCATTTACAAAATTACTTTCTCCAACTTTGGCGAATTCGGTAAGTTGCATCAAGGCTGGAGAAAGTAGGACAGGAAAGGAAGTCATTTTATGAAAAATTGGGTTGCTGATAAAAAGAAGCTTGTTACTTATGTCGATGCGTTCTTTGAAAAAAATTAGGGACTATGAATTCAAAGAGAGCTGTATTCAGCTTCATTCTGATAAAAAATTAGATACAAGGCTACCACAATACAGAATAAAGAATAGTTTTTTTATTGCTGTCTCAAAAAGTGTGTCGATTTGAACTTCATATTACTTTTTATGTAAAAAATATTGCCAAAAAGGTTAATAAATTATGCCCATATTGAAGGTTGAAAATTGTATGTGCTGCTTGTAGAGCACAATTTTTAACTTACGGATGTTACCTGAATTTATCCCTGAATTCCTAGTTTGGGAATTATTTGAAAGAATTTTTTTTTGATTGTATCTACGATTTGTCATCAACTGTTCATGTTTTTGGAAACTTTTACACTTCCCATTTGCTCAACACTGTCAATCGCATGGAAGGCTCAAATCTATTCGAAATGCAACTTGTACATTACTTGCGAATAATGTAAACGGCGTTCGGGTGTTACAAAAATGAAAAAAATGTAGTGAATGTCAAAACTCTTAACTGGTTTGCGTTTATGATATTCTCTGAATTGAAACATGTTTATAAACATGAACAACTTATACACTACAGAAAAATAACTAATAGAAGAAAGGTGTTGTAATACGACCGCATTTTTTCCATTAAATTTTATGCAATTATAGAAAATGAAAGTACGTATTTTTCATAGCCATAAAACAAGCGCTGTAATCTTTATAATAGACACCATGTTTCAAATTCAAATCATATAGGTATTAAATATTTTAGTATGAAACCGCACCCACGCACAGGTGGATGGTTTGATTATGTAGTTTACTGGGTAATAAGAAACAGTCTGTATTTTGCCGTTTTTAATAGTAATCGTTGCAAACAGCATTATGTAAGATTAGGTTTTACATAATGTGTACATAATACAATTTCCAGGGATTTTGTTAATGACTTGCCTGATTATGCAACGGACCCACATCAACATGCGTTTTATTAGTAATAAGGCCTTAACGTGTACAAAAATTAAAAATATATAATATATTAAGTCCTCTATTGTATATTCATAAATCCTCAATTACAGAAAATTTACGAAACAAAGAATCTGCCATCACTCTTAATTCAATTTGAGTGACAGCTTGCTCAAAGTCTGGGTAACTTGCTTCACAGAAAATCAAAACCAAATTGTACTTGCAAATATTACCTATTTCTCTGACTTTTAGCATTTCCTTCCTCACATGTGGATTTAACGTAATAAATTTCCAGAATCTGAAAAATTGACGGGACGCGCACAATAGTGGTTTATGAGGAAGTTTTTCCAAAACTAGGATGCCACCGATTTAAAAGATGGCAAGTTACATATTTCAATATACCATATGCACGTTTTAAAAAACGTGCTCAGGTTTATTGCATTTTTTGGGAGTAGATGATCCAAATTTTTGGTTTGTAATAAAAAAGATGACATATTGTCAGTTTTACTCTTCAAAAAGTCATTATTTTGCTGTTGCATTACTCGCATGTACTTTTCATCCTGTGTGTAGCGTTCCATATACGATGAAAGATGCATTAATCTCGTTAACAACCAATCATGTGTTGTGATACTTGTAACAGCAATTTTCGACTACCTATATGGGTCATTGCATTTTCCAATTGAGAAATTTCTTTCACGGTTTTGAGAACGTGATATTATTTGTAAGCGTAAAATTCTCCATACTCATGTATCAGTTCATAGTTACGTCATGTTAAGTAAACATCCAATTCAGGTTAACAAATTCTCAAGACATATTTCTCTGAAAATATCTGTTGAGTTAAGAATTTCCCTGCAAATATTTGCGTTTATTAAAAAGCTGAAGTTTGCACTCTCATAAAAATTATTATTGACACAAGTGCACAGAAGAGCGATGCACAAAGGCTTTTATAAAAAATTTACCATTTTGTCGCTTTTTCAAAAATATTTTTTGATCACGTTGCCTACCATATGATATCTGCTGATTTGGGAGCTACTTGTCGTGATTCTTAACGCCAGCGTTCATTTTTCATTTCGTGAGTTCATTAGTGGTCTAAGCAGCTATTCTATAGGGTGGGCTGATGCGATTTAAAAAAATAATGTTTCTACGCATTTTTGTAAAGCTATTTATAACATGGCATGATATTTTAATCCCATTAGCGTTTGTAAAATAAAGCTACAATGTAAATTATGTTGAGCTGCACGTGATAAGCCGCATGCTTACACCCATGATGGTATTAAACAGAGATGTAGATTTGCCGAAAACCAGCAAATAATTCTTGTATTCTTGGAAACTCGTTCACCAAAAAGTTACAGACTCCATTATTTGGTTTTTATTCTGTTGATTTTCTTTTACCCTGGCAGAATAAGTCGGGATGCGGTTCATTTATTTGGGAATGGAATGCAATGCTAAAAATAGTTTGCTAACATAAAAAAGATGCAGAAATAGGTTCTATATCATTCAAATGAATATTTTTTATGTAATTTCTCCACTTCATTGAAAAGTGTGTCTTTTATTCAGCCAGTCAATCTTCTGGCCCAAGGTAAAGAATGAACTGAAGCTTTTGGTCCTATGAGAGACGAGATTGCGTTGCTATTAGTTCAGAAACATCAAAGATTCACCATTTCGTCAATCCAGAAGCTTCAAGCATTTTTTTCATATTTCATATTTGCGATTGTTGTGGGTTTATCGTGAAATAAGTATCAAATATCATAAGATTTACGAAGGCGGAAGAAGCACGTTTGGTACGTCAGACGTTGTGAAAATCCTCTTTTGAAACGCAGACGAGTGAAATATTCAAAGCCCTATTGTAATCCAACAATTGTCATGAAAATCTAAAGTTGTTAACAAATATTTTTTATTTTATTTGACATTTGGCATATTTCATAATTGACATAGGAAACTACATCAAAAAGATTCATACTTCGCTTTACCTTAAAATTCCTGGAGCATTACATAACGTGACGTTTAAAAAAAATATTTTGTGTCAATTCAAAACGCCACTCGTTTTATAATCCAATCAGTGAAAGTAAATTGAGTGAAAGTTGAACAGAAGATGCAGATCTAAAATTGCAACTCCACTTGTACGCAACACAAAAGCTAAAGAAATCGAATTAAAAAGACATGACTAACATTAACAAGTGGGTTGAAAATTCTGTAATTTGTTACGAACTCATATTCTATTGAAAATAAAATGCAACCGATGAAAAGATCAAGGTAAATATCATTAACTCATTAACTAATTAAGTGTTAATCTATTTAAAATTTATCAAATCAAACTCACCATAGGTTCCCCATAAATTCCATTTGTTGAAAATACCCCATTGCGAACACTAATTCTGTCACTCATAGAATTCAAAATTTGATTAATTTGAGAGAAGAAATAAAACTGGAGAGGTTCATATGTGTAAAGTCAATTCGAGACAGAAATCAGGACAGTTTAGCAGCAAAAACTTCAAATGAAACAGAACCCACGCAAGCACTTCTTCGTTTTGTTAGTCATCTGGTTTGTAATAATTCTTAGAATTCAAAACTACGTATTCAAATCCTACAAGCTTTGTGTCAAAGTTGTGTTTGAAAAGTTTTAAATCAACTAATTATGTCACATGACTTATGTTACCACTTTTCACGGAACAATATTTTGGACCCTTTTTCATGAAACCATTTTTATTTTTCACAAACTGCACAAATAGAGAATATAAAAAAATTTATTTTTAGACAAAATGTGATATAAACTAATAACAAACAGCATTTAAAAAATGGTTTTCATGCTTGCAAATACGATGTAGGCGACGTGTAGCCTAAACAAATGCTCGAGTGAAAGTTTCTTTTGTATTTTTTCTCTTTTGTGTCTAGCCAGTTGTATAAAAATTTGCAAACCAAGCGAGATTGATTGTGGGTTAATTGTAGTAAGCTGCAATATAAATACGAGTAATTTTCTGAGAACATTATTGGTTACGTAACGACAGAATATTTCCATTATGTAAGCCGTCCTGATAATAATATGAACTAACCATCAGAAAAAAATCCTTAAAGCGTTATGCTTTGTTCAGAATTCTTATTACTAGAGGATATCCATATCCATCCTTCATATCCAAAACCCAAGACCGGCGTTGCTATTGTTTATCAGATTGAAAATGAATCATATAAAGAAAACCCACTAGCCTAAATTTTCCGCTTTTGCTCTCCACAGTTAAGTATATATTTATGAGGGAGAATCCCACAAAATATATGTATACTGTGACTAACCGTCGGACTGATAACTTAATAAATTGGTAACAAGTGTCACAAAATAATAACTTATTTGTATCAACCCGATGAGGCATGAAATGGCCTTTTTCTGAAGAAAATTATTTTTGATTACTCATTTTCCCTGCTGGTGAAAGAAAAGTTCATTTATAGGTGCTTTTCTTTCTAATATCTCGTTTGAGTGAAAGAACGTAGATGGCGAAAGCATGTTTAGAGTGAAGTAGCGCCAAATACAGATAACAAGACTAAAGACTACACGCAAGTAAAAGTATTCAAAGATACAATAGTTTCTTACGATTGGATGGCAGAGAATATAATGAATGTAAAGTCATTAGATGATAGATATTCTATTAAATAATGCTGGTGAAAGCGCATACATGAATAACTTGTAAGAATTGTTAACATTTTACTTTGTACTGGTATCAAAGGATGCATTCCTCTTTCTGTGAGAAGTCCTTTGTGATCTTCATGTCATTGTCTTTTCGATTATATAATAGGACATAGGAGGAACGGAGATTCTGCTTCCACCTACACCTCTTATTAAATAACATCTGAAAGTTCTCATTACATAATACGTAGACGTATTGTTTGATTTTTTTGATGTGCCATTAACACAAAAGCTTTAGCAGAGGTCAACAATCTGAACTGCATGAAATGTAGGTGCAGTTGAGTTGTTTGTAGCTGAATTGACATAACTCGAGGTATGGCAAGTGTGAGTTTTCCAGAAAACTGTTTCATTTCCTCATGCTGCCAGCAAAAGTCTAGGAAATGCAACCCACACGCAACCTTAAGCACCCTGTGGCCACAAACCGATTAAGGGTTTTACGTAATAATTCATACAGCACGTAGTACAAAGAAAATATCAAGATTTGTAGGATTTGACGATTTAATATGACTTTTATCCTTCCGTTCCTAAAGCCTCTCAAAGAGTAAACAGTTTACGAGAAAAACAACTGCAAATTATTATGTGTGGTCTGCCCCCGGAAGCAAAAGTAAGGTTGGTGTTTTTTCAAAATATTTTATTATATGCATTTGTATCTGCGAAGAACTGCCCAAGAAATTTATATTGGAAAAGGTATACCTGATATCAAATACATTTTCTGTACCAGCTGCTAATACTTGTAGGCGTCGTCTAGATTTTACGAAAACTTCATTGGAAGCATCTTTGTTGTAATTCCTGTGATTTTCCTGGAAGATTGTTTGTTATGTAAGGACATAAGATTCTGGTTGCATAAGACGTCCTGACATTTATATGACCTTGGCTAATGAAGAAAACAAGAAATCTCTAGACGAATCCTTGAAAGATTATAATTTGCTTAGAGTAACTTCTGGTGAAAGGGATGCACCACTTTTATGAAAACCAAAACCGACATTGTTATTGCTTTCAAGATTGAATATGAATCTTCTCAAGAAAATGTTGGTTTGTTTATGAATAATGATGTCATGTAATTTCGCAATAGATCATTTTCTTTTGTTTTTGCTTCGTTTGCCTTTTTTAGCTTAATTTATGGGATGGCAACTTTTAATACTGGAAAAATTTAACTGCTTTCGATGTACTCAAGGATAGAGTATTCAATTTAGAATTTTCTTAAATTCAACAGCCTTAACAACTGAGTGTGGAAATGACTTTAATGGAACTTTTATTGACTTATCCCATTGATATGAACTAAACTGTTCTATTATTTTTGTTCCAAAATCAATTTAGATGAATCCCAATAACCTCAAAGCAACTTGGAAACGAGAGTCGGTTTTGAAAAAATATATGCTGATAAACAAGCTTGTCCTTGATTTGAGAGCTAAAAGTAACCGTTCAGGAAAAAGTTTTAACTGGAGATTTTTTAAATGCTTTTAAGTAAGCAAGTAAAACCATATATTTAAAAATAGAAGGGTCGTAAGGACAAGAAAGCCATTAAAAGCATGAAAGTGTCCCGAAATCTGATTTTGAAAAGTACTCAAAGTCACACAAACCTTTTGCTGGTATGCAGCGGTAATGCAGTTACCCAAAAACGTGCGAATATTTCACGTGCTTATATAATGGAATATTATATTGCGCAATATACTTCGCCAAAAGCTTTACAAGGTTAATTGACCTTACAACACTGCTTTGAAAACTTCAAATAGAGACCCATTTTGAAAATCATATCAACGTCAACATTTATTACTGGAAAAGAGTTAAAGCACCTATGTAAGCAGGAATCAAGGAGATTTTGAGGTTTCTAGAAATTGGTCTACGTTTAAGTCACACGTCTCATTCTGCTTTCAGCAGTTAGGCTTTTACAAAGCTTTAAACTCAATCAACACCATAAAGTGTATTGCAGCAAAAAACGTGGGATTTTTTCGCGTGGGTTTCAATTTATCATTGATATTACATAACATGTACCTTTTACTCAATTTAAATCGTTCGCTGCTCTAAATCTGCACATAACAATTTTTTATTTCAATATTTTATTTGTTATGTAATATACAGCGATAATTTATCCTTAAGGGAAACGTGAGAGTTTTTCACGTTGTTTAGTAAATTGATCTAGGTATTACCTCATGTCTTTGTCAAAAGCTTTGCCATCCGCAATAGATTTTATATTATCGTATTAAAATATTAAAACTGCCAATCATAAAGCTACTCGTACAACAGACGTCAAAATGAGTTATAGAGAAATGTTTTGTTTGGGTTTCTACAAATCTTTAAACATATTCATGAAGATGAAAGTGGTTTCTACAAAAACATGGGATTTACTCACGTCGCGTTATGTACTTCAAAGATTTGCCACTCTCTATCCTTCAATTTGAGTAATATGTTTACTTTATGTTCATAAAATCATTGATAACTTGTGAATCTATCACATCAACAATATTACATCAGATCTTTTAGAAATTTCATTGAATATAAATCTCCACATACTTTCAAATAGTTCTTCCATTTGGAGACGTAACACAAAACAAATAAAAATACATACCCACATATTCATGAGTCATTTATTCGGATGCTTTAGAATATGTTACCTCAACAAATCACGAAACAACCATCCTCATACGGAAATAGCATTCGATAAATTTCCAGAAGTATCTTATAGTAAATATTTTCGTAATTGTTCTGGTAAAATGGGCAGATTGTGGTAAAGCATTTCATCTAATCAAGGATTACTTAATTGCTGTACAAATATTATACTAACGTACGCACTATATCATTTGGGTATACCATAAGAAGCTATTATAGAAGTCATGAAATTATGTATGAAATCCATTTATGCATTTTAGAGGTTTCAAAATAGTTTAGTCAAGATTCATGAGATAAATGATTATCATGCTATTTCTGTAATCGTATCTATCTTGTATTCACAGGAAAGTATTTTTTGGATTGAGCGAACTTCTCAGACATGACGTAAGTCTTCATTTATCATCAATCATCATTAAGCAAGTAAGCAAGAAATTAAAATAATGTTTTTTTCTGAAATGTTGTTGGATCTCAAATTTCTTCAACAAAAAGTAAATTTCACGTTATAGTTTTACTAACGACTTGGTTTTATGTAATGTCGCTACCAGGTTTTTGAAGGAATGTAAGATCTTGTTTCTTCGTTTCTTTAAAAGCCAAATAAGTACGTTGGGTGCCCTTAAGCCTGCAAAATATAATATTTTGATAAACGATGGTCGGAATACTCAAGTCTCAATTTATTTCCTTGGAAGCGTTGCTGCCCATAATTCTTGCTTTTAGAATTTTAATGAACTTTCACGTCACAACAAGCCAAGCATGCTATTCGTAGTAAATGTAATCAATGAAACAAGTGGTTTTTCGCAACATAATCAAAAAATGCGAGTTTCGATGCGTTTTTGGTGTTACGTAACAATTGCATATGATGTCTGCATCCTAAACCTCGAAAGCCACCAAACACAAACATGCTTCGTAGACAATTACATAAATTGCGTTGCAGTCAAAACTCAATAGAGATGTTGTGTCTGGTACCTGCCGTTTACAATGTTTTTTGCGAAAAGGTACTCCTTGCGGGGAAATCCATTACTGGAAGCTTTTGTCCTTGAGTATTTTGTCAGTTTTTACAGAGAAAATTTTGTAATTTTCTCTGTATTGTTCTCCATATGGTTATAAATTGTTTCAGCTTTGATTTTGCTTTTGTACCTCTTACGGTGCAGAAGATTTGAGGACAGTGGCACCGAAACAGTTTTGTGGCGTTCGCATTGCTTCATAGTTTATTGTAATGTAAACATTTGCCCTACCTTAACCTTCAAATTCTGGACTCCCTATCACTTGAAAATTAGGAACAAACTCATAGCAGCAGCCAATATTGATACTTACATTCGATTATACTAGAATGCAGTTTGAAGTTCACGTTTTGATTTCTAATGGCTTCTAAAGACTAGAAGTTTGGAAAAGCATTTAAAAAATATGTCGGGAATGAGAATGTCAGTCACATGATGTACGGCAGTGTAAGATTTCAACGTTTTAAAAAGTTTTTCTGGAATTTAGTTGCTGTAGGTTTTTGAGCTAGATTTTTTTCAATGATGGGCTTCTAGTGTAAATAGAGTTAACTTTGTCAACAAAAAACCATTACGTGAAACCTGTTCTAGTTTTTTTGAATGTTTTGAAAATATTAGCTCTACATCAAAAGGAAGCTCAAGAATGAGTATTAACAAGCATCATGATAGCCTCTTGTCTATGATGAAGAGTTTTTCTTTGAAGTACCTCATTTTCTAATGGCATATTTGATATGTTCTATAGAAAATAATTTGTATGGAGGGCTAAGTTGCATAAAGCGGGGATAAAACAATACGAGATAAGTTTTAATTAATTATTATGAAAGCTTTCAGAAAATCCTAAAACAGGATGAGATTGAGACTTGTTCATGTACCCTAACTGCTTGAAGCAGAATTAGCACAAAACTTATTGATCCAGTTGAACTGTACAGCCCCAAAAATAGGAAAGATTTTTAAAGACCAGAACAACCATTTTGCATCATGTAGCATGATATGATAAAAACTCACGTTTTGTACCACGACATATTCGGATTTCGCACTTGGCCTTCACTCAATTTGAAGTTTACGTTAATTGGCTGTTGAGAAGAATATCCTTCATTAAAATAATTTGGACTTGAAAAAGGGGATTTCGGAGGGAACTCAAGCTCCACTTGTCAGTTACATTTAACAACTTTATTTAAAATGGAAGTTCTCTGTTCGGAAGATACCTGACCAGACATACTAGAAAAAATATCGCGAGAGATAAATGAACGTCATTAAACTTTCTTTTTTTAAACCTGAACTTGTAATATTCTCTAAACACTGTGTTTTCTATCTGCCGCATGTTTCCGATTTAATCTAATTTCAGATTTTCAGAACCAGAAAATTCATTCAACCTGGAAAGCTTTTAGGATGTGTCCATTGTCAAAAGCTTGGACAAGCCTGATGGACTTTGTAATCCTGCATTAAAACCTAAACCTATCAATTAGCTGGCTATCCGAACAATAGACGCCATACTTTAGCAAGGAGAAACCAAAATGAAAATGTTCACATGTCCACACTATGGCTATTAGTAAATGGAACATGTTCATTTAGTTTTATGGACATACCCGTCAGTCTTAAAGGATTATGTAACAAGTTGTAAGACACTCAAACTTTATGTAAGCAGAATGTATTTCGGGATACTTAAATGAGAACCACGTGAAATAGTCCAGTGAAACATATGGAAATACCATTTATCTACCAAATCGAAAGTGGATTCGCATCCGTCCTCCGTAAATAAGATTTGTTTACAAATTTTCTTCAGGAATTACATGGAATCTTGCCTGGGGAAAATAGCAAGTTACATCGCATGTGTTGAGATTTCCAGAATCTTTTGTACAAGGAAAGAAATGTGCTTCTGTGAAGTTTGGTTACATGAAGAAACGTCCAGATGACTACTTCTCACTGATGGAATTTACGAATGTTACATAATTTATTTATCAGCATTAAATTCTCAGACTAGAGCATGTTATGATTATCGCATTCAATTAGCATGAGCTACTCACTTCACTTAAAGTTCTTTTTTTTTCGTCGACAAGTCAATGACCATCCATTGCATAATGTAAATATTTGTTAGAAAAATATACTGAACCACTGAGCCACATAAAATTTAACGCTTTACTCTTTTTTCCAACGAGAGAGAAAGCACTAAGAAATGAGGGAAATTCACCCTATCTATCCTGCATTCATGGGCATGCATTTCTTACGCAATGATGTTCAACATGAGTAAACAAAATTGATTTGATATTTACGATATTACAGTACATAATATGTGAGAAGATTTTGCCAACAGAATATTGACACCATTTGTTTAACTTGAACTGTCGAGTTTTGCTCTTTCATTTCTCATGCTAATTTTAAAACTAAGTTTACAAAATTTGTCCTAAGAATTTAGCATGAGCCTACCAAACCTCGTTACGGTTAAGAGCAATTTCTCAAACTAGAAATTTTATGGAATGAAAACAGTGCTGCTCACATATGAACAAATTCCTTAAGATGAAGTTGAATCCGATATGAGATCATTTTTAAGACAAAAATTTCACTAGCCTGGCCCATTTCATTTGTAGGATCCTCAATGAGCTACTAATATTTTTAAAAAACACGCGTCGTAAAAGGGATGTGACGCTACTTTTACCTTCAATCCTTTCCTTCTAGACAGCTCGTTGTTGTTGAAGATGTCAAT
This sequence comes from Willowsia nigromaculata, assembly GCA_034700605.1. NCBI lineage: Eukaryota > Metazoa > Arthropoda > Collembola > Entomobryomorpha > Entomobryidae > Willowsia > Willowsia nigromaculata. The sequence continues at coordinate 478 of JAQIXX010002649.1, read as the reverse complement.
TTAAAGCTAATGTACTAAAAGTGAACCGGAAGCTAATCTCATAAGAAAAGAAATTGCAGATAGTATACGTAAGTACCTTTTAGTTTTTATGAAAGACTCTTAGTCAATAAAAGCCTGAGATTTTGATGCATCCACGCGATTTTATTTCGATGTCTTACTAAAAGGTTGCTGTGAGTCGTATGGTTTTGAATTCAAATTCGATGCTTAATATATTAACTAATAGAAATTCTAAATTTTCTCTGGATATTACCAAATTTTTTAAGCCTGCAGTTTTGCCTGATAATTTGTTTTACATTTCATCCAAGCAAAACATACAAGAAGAATGTACAAGAATGTACAATGTAAACGTGATATCCTTATGTGACATGGGACATCTTTCCGGTAAGGAAATTTCCAATGAGTGATCAAGTGTTGATATCAAAGGAAAACAGTTTCACTATCTGGAAAATTCTTTGTGATGTGACTTTCACTCTCTATT
>JAQIXX010002648.1:0-23370 GCA_034700605.1 Willowsia nigromaculata | reverse complement strand
AATTATCCTACAAAACAATTTTTTAAAGGAAAGAAACCAGTTTTGGAGACAATGAAATCATGGAGAATAGATCATCCCAGGGGTACAAAAGTAGCTGATATATTTGTAAGAATTATCGAGAATGGCGTTTTCCATCAGATTAAGGAAATTTACTCAAGACATTATTTGCATGGGCTCAGATTACGTTTTACAAGGCACAATTCCAAAAATATTACATCCGTACAGCCCCTTTCACTTACATCAAATATTCAAACGATATTCTATTTGTATGTCTTTAGTGTCATTGTTAGCTTAATTCTGATATTTTTGGAAATAACTTTTACATTCCAGCATACCTTATTGAAAGGAATAAATATATTGTGTGGGAAAGGTTTGATTCTGAAAACTATATTTGTTTTTATTACATGTACTAAGCCAATTACATTTGTTGAGGGAATATTGTTAAATATAAAGGTAAGGTATAGATTGCTCAAGGGAACAATTAAAAAATGGGTGATTGGAATTCACCGAAACATTTGCGAAAGTACTATGACAAGTAATGCGTCAAGTGTATTCCTCCAAAAATGTTTTAAAAGGTTTTAGTTTAAACGATAAAATCAAAAAACTGAATGAAATAAGCCAAATATGTTTGTAATAAATTATAATCAAATAAATAACATTGGAAGCTTTCTTAAGAAATGTTCCTATAAAGAAACCTTTAAAGGTTTCTTCCAATAAATATGTTTGATTAAGAAATAATTGAGCAAGTGATTCAAGGAGTTAATAAATTTCTACACAAATGTTTATGAATACTTAATTTGTAGAAAAATGTCTAAATAACTACCTTACCTCATTTTTTACGTAGCCTGTTTTTTGTATATCCATCATATTGAAAGCATTTCTGCATAATTTACTAAATCGACATCAACCCCATAGTAATTTTTTAATTATGCTAATATAAGCATAGAGTGGATAAAAAAATTTATCGAGAAGTTTAACATTTTTAATTCAGGTAATCCGAAAGCTCTAAATAAAAACAAGAAGGTATCCAATGCAGATTATCATTTATTAGCTCGTATTTAATTATTCCCCTGCAGTAGAAAACTTCATTAAAAGCAGAGCTATAGTTCATTTTATGTGAGTCACAATAGGTTTTCAGGCGATATTACATTTATTTGGAAATGGTGAAGAAGTAAATTTTATAAGGGAAAAAAGGGACAGCATTTAATAGAATAGCTGCCTGATTTTTTCAGTGGTGGTTTCCTAAGTGTATTGATTGACAAAAAGTTATGGATGCTGAAATTGGTTATGTGTCATGACTGAACAATCTTAATGTAATCGAAATCCATGAGGCATATTTGAAATGCTTTGTCTCATAATGCTGTGGTAAGGAACGAAAAAGTAGTACGACCCAAGAAAACCCACGCACATAATTGCTTGAAGTACTTTGTTCTGTTATGAAAAATATTTTGAAAAGTAGACTAAGCAGCCTATTACATGTTAAGTATTGTAGCCTTAGGCTGATTCACAGAATTTAAATTTTGTTATTTTTGTAAATATATAAGAACGTAGGAGGGCTAAGGTTTCCCAATTATTTAAATGCGTCATTTTCCGTGGGTAGTGTATACTTTGGTATGAGAGAACGGAAAACATATTTTTCTAAGCTGAACAACCAATCAAAAATTCAGTATTTTGAACAAAAGGAGGTCTATGTATCATACCCATAATGTTGTTTTAAATTAAAAGTTCAACTTATAAACTGTTAAATAAATTCGTACCTGCCTAAAATATTTTGCGCCCACGGGAAATCTTAGTTTTCCACAAGCCTCTATTTGTTCGATATTGATCCAGTAATTTTGAAATTAAAAGAAAAAAAAGATTTTTAAATTTACATGACTCTACATTTAGGGCTACGATCCACGGGTAAATATTGATCACAAAAAGCTCAATAGGAAATATCGATTATTTTTATTGGAAGCTTTTTAGTCTAGTTTGCGACATTAGTCTCTCGTTGTCGTCTAGCTGATAAGTAACATATTTTCAAAATCTCTTAAGCAAAATGTTAAGCGACAGGCTTTGGGCTGTCATGGACATTCTTTATCCCACAACTGCTGCCCTAGGAATAATGCCTTACTCTTGGGATAAGGAGACACGCACAGTTGTGAAGAATAGTACTAGTCACGTTTTCATTCGATTCCACATTTTTCACTTAATTCTGTACATTCTATTCCTCATGGGCCAGTGTATCTCATTCCGAATTTCGAAAGATTTCAACTCTTTTAATCTCGCGTATGCTAGCCTTTTAGCAACCATTCTTGCCATGCAATCTTTTTACATGATGACTGTCACTCAAGATGACTGCATGCTTCTGTCAAACTTCTTCATCTCATACTTAAAACTCATGAATCGTAAGTTTTATTTGTGTTTTAACAACTAAAATTTCTGCTTCTTAATTTTTAAATCAGTATTTTTGTCTTTTAGGAAAATACATGCCTGATTACGACCCAAACACTGAAAGGCATACTCGAATCGTTGAACTCGGCATACTTTTTACTTTTCTGGTATTTGTTTTCGGCTGTTTGATTACCTGCATTACAATTTACTTTTATCCCCGATTGCCATTTTTCCTGGGAAATATAATTCCGCCGGATGCCCCATTAATCGTTTCCATTCCATTTCTCTACTTGTTTTGTTGGTTCTATATGTTCATAATTTTTATGAATTTGTTCAATATTATGGGCGCTTTCGTGGTTTATGGTACGATAATCATACCATTTGCTGTGCGAGAATTTCGATTAGGAAGATGCTGCTACCTGTCCCCGGATGAGTTAAGAGAACCAGAAAATCTTATTCCGGCTTATAGAGGTATTCAGGTTTTGCAACTGCAGATAAATTTAGTTGGTGGGCCACTACTATTTCCAACACAAACTTTGATTACAAAGTTGTTTGTCTTTTGTTTATTTATGACAATAAAGTATGGGGACGAGATGGATACGACAGCGAAAGTTATGTTACTAAACTGGGGGATTGGACCTGGATTGTTTTGGGTATGTACACTGTACATGGCGGGATGTTTGAACTTTTATGGGAATAAAGTGCTTAAGTCATGGCAGAATCATAAGTGGAGGAATAAGAGGGCGAAGTTGCTAATGGGAAAGTTTAGAAGGTCATGCAAACCATTGCAGCTTCAATGGGGGAAGACGTTTGTGATTAAAATGTTAAGTGTTCCAAATTTTATTAGAGGTTTGTCCAGGGGCATTCTGAGAGCTTTGCTTGCGTTGTAGATTTGACGCAAATACTAAAATATTTATTAATTATTGATTTTCAAGTATATTTAGATAATATTTGAACGGGTTTGTACAATAAAATGTTTTGCTAGAATAGCTCATGTAGTTTAAATACATTTTAAATAAGCAGGTTGATGCCTAGAGCTAGTGTCTTAAGTTTTAAGTTACTATCATGTAATCAGTTGATGTAAGCATAATGAAAACCTTTCATTTCACAAATAAATACCCAAATCCTAATGACTATTTTGAGGATTTGAACCAAAGATTATTGGGATCACTCAGACTGATATTTTTGAACAATCAAATGTTTTCGTCACTCTTGTTTTCAATGTAACTGGCAATAAAGTGCACCATTTAATCTTTATATCCATACCAAGTGAGCATACATACCTCAAAAACTAAATGAAAAGCCAGTATCAGCTAATAATAACTCAATGACGAAACATTTTTGGTACATGTGTACATTGTGTACATGAAATTTTACATGACAAAGAAACAACACATTTTCTCCAAACCTTTTGAAAATGAGGAATTTAATTTATTTGGATTTTAGACATTCATACCATTGTTATTCCTGATTTTAAATACCGATTGGGGTGTATCTTTCCCAGAACACTGATTCGCCCCAAATACTACTTTTTTAAAGCGTTAGGCTTCTTTGAGGCCCATTAAGGTTGACATTTACGAGCATATCCTTATTTAATGCAATTGCACTGATTTTATGTATATGATACATGCAGATAAAAAATCTTCATAATCATATTGGGCATTTTGTGCAAAAGCTAACTTGCCGTTAATTTTTGATCGCCGTTTAACGAGAACAAATAGGTAATATATAGGCAAACTAAATCAAGAATGCATTCAAATAAAAAAATTGAAAATTATACCTAAAACTGATAATTATTTAAATTTTAGATTGATATGTACAAAGCGCTTTTAGCATAACTTTGAGATGATGCATTTGCTTTTTTCAAGTTATGTTTAAACTTTTATACATGCGCTGGCTCAACTAATTAAAATTTTCATTCAATTTATGTATCATCAGTTGCTGTAAATATTTTTAAAAGCTAAATGCTCATATTTTGGGCCTGTCTACGGCGTATAATTTTATGCTGATGTTCATATATTAAAGCATAGTGGATAAAAGTATTTTGCTGTTTTTTTTGTTTTAAAAATATTAACTTACGATGTTCCATTACTGCGATTATTTTTTACAGTTGAGAAAAAAACATGATTTTATTCAAGTAAAAAATGTGTTTTATAAGATGGTAAAAAGTATTTGAGTTATCCAAAAACCTAAAAATATGTTATATAAGCTGGAAAACAAATTTAGTTTTATCCTAAAACAGCAATATAAATATACACTCGGAAAAGCTCCAACTTCCTTTAACAGCTTTAAGTATACCTTATTTGGCTATGTCATCGCCTACGACATTTAACCTCAATACCGTCGCCACGAAATTTATGTAATATTATTTTGTTTTAGCGTCTATTTGTAATATGTATGCTGATCCATATATAGTCAAAAAATTTGAACTTCCTTTAACAGCTTTAAATATCCCTTATTTGGCTGTATTGTCAATGTACGCATAAACTCAATGCAGTTGCCACGGAATTTATGTAACATTGTTTTTGGGGTCTACTTGTAATATGTACGTATGCTGATTCATACTCATTCATACTCATACAAAGCTGGAAAAACAACTATTTTTAGAGTTACCATCACACTAAGACCTCAATTACATAAAAGCACTAAAAGAAAAGCGTATATGTATGCAACTTTTATCAGACGCTTCTAGTCTCTTCTCGTTCATTCTCTCGGCGTCCTTTTCCCATGTAACTCACATTTTTCTCAAAATATCCGAATCCAAAATGCTTAGCGACAGGCTTTGGGCTACAATGGACATTCTGTATCCTTGTACTGCTGCCCTGGGAATATTACCCTATTCTTGGGACAGGAAGACACGAACAGTCGTTGCCAGCAGCACTAGTCACGTTCTCATCCGATTCCATATATTCCACATATCCATCTACATCTTATTCCTCATATGTCAGTGCATCTCATTTCATATTTCCAAAGATTTCAGTTCCTTCAATCTCGCATATGCTAGTTTACTGGGGATTATCCTTTGCATGGAATCCTTCTATATGATGACTGCCACTCAGGACGATTGTATGCTGCTGGGAAATTTCTTTATCTCATACTTGAAACTGATAAATCGTAAGATATTTGTATTAACGTATTTACACCGAACTTGCAAAATATTTCTTATATCGATGCCAAATATATTTTACTTAGGTAAATACATGCCGGATTACAACCCGAACACCGGAAGGCATACTCGTATAGTTGAATTTGGTGTACTTTTAGTCTTCCTGTTATATCTATTCGGCTGCTTGGCTACCTGTATTACAGTTTACTTTTACCCTCGTTTGCCATTCTTCTTGGGAAACATTATTCCACTTGATGCTCCATTGATCGTTTCTATTCCATTTCTCTACTTGATAACTTGGTTTTATATGTTTATAATATACATGAATATATTCAATATAATGGGTGCCTTTGTGGTGTATGGGGCTATAATCATACCATTTGCGGTTAGAGAGTTTAGATTGGGGAGATGTGGCTATTTGTCTCTAGACGAGTTAAGGGAACCAGAGAATCTTATTCCGGCTTATAGAGGAATGCAAGTTTTGCAACTACAGATAAATTTAGTTTGTGGGCCACTTCTATTTCCGACGCAAACTTTGATGACAAAAATATTTGTGTTTTGCTTATTTATGACGAACAAATTTGGGGATGAGATGGATACGACACCAAAAGTTATGTTGCTCAGCTGGGCATTTGGGTCTGGATTGGTTTGGATTTGTACATTGTACAAGGCTGGGTGCTTGAACTTTTATGGGAATAAAGTTCTTACGTCATGGAAGAATCATAAGTGGAGAAATAGGAGAGCAAAACTGCTGATGGAGAAGTTTAGGGAATCTTGCAAGCCGTTGCAGTTACAGTGGGGGAAAACATTTGTTATTAAATTTACAACTGTTCTCAATTTTATTATGGGTTTATCGGAGGGCATTCTGAGAGCTTTCCTTGCGTTGTAGGTTTTACCTGGCTTCTGAAATATTTATATAATCTTTAAATGAATGCATAAATATATTTAAACTGATTCTAAAATTAGTTATATATGAAAGCTTAAAGTACGCTATGAACAATGAAGTCAAAGTGTAAACATGGTAACATGAAATAATTTTTATGTAATTATCTGTGCGTATAACTAAATTATGATTCCATAGTATATTTGTAACCCCCAGTAATTTCAGAAATATATAAAAGTTCTGATATTTATTTGGTTTACAATATTTGCTTTTATTTTTTATGTCATTTTGTTAAAATTAGAAAACTGCACGCATAATATTTGCATTAAAATACATCGTTGTTACTCCTGGGAAAGTTTCAGTGGTGAAAAACATGTGTGATTAAAATGGTTAACTTGTTCCAAATTTCATTAGAGGTTAGCTTTGTCCAGGGGAATTCTGAGAACTTTGCTAGTGTTGTATATTTTACCTAGATACTAAAATATTATTAAACATTGATTTCTAAGTATATTTAAAAAATACTTGAACGGGTTCACATATTGTAAGGTCTGGAAGAATAGCTTACATAGCTCAAAACACATTTAGAACAACCAAATAGTCACGCAGTCACGTAGTCAATTTAATTTGACCATACAGCTTGCTTATGGCTCATAAGAGTATTTACTTCCATCATTATTATTAGGAGTAAATATATTTAATATATATATATATAATTGTATATACATACATGAATACATTTATTGCGTTTAAGATTTTTTGATGTCATTTGGGTCAATAAAGAATATCAGGGTAAAACCTAATTTTAGTGAAATTTGCATAAAAACAAATCATAATACTTTTATCGTTCCGGATAATTGGTACAGATATATTAACATCAAACCATACTTTCATTTTTATGAAGCAAAATAATCAATGCATTTTCCTGTTACAACACATTAATCTTCAAAACATCCTTCTAAAATTCTACGTATACACTAACCTTTTGACACGCATATTTTCCTTATCGTATCAAAATATGCTTGAATTTGTTTGGGTTTTAGTACAAATTAAAAGTTGATGTCTTTCATGAAAAACCACTAGCATCAAGTTTCAGACCTCATTGGTATGCGTGAGCTTCAATAATCAAATTGGTCGCAAAGCAATTTAAATAAATTTTTGAAAAGCAATCTTGTTTTGCTTATTTTTAAAATTTATACTGAACAGAACACACTTTAAACATGAATGCACATAAGTTGCACTTTTTACTAGTGGCAGTAATTTACACGTCACCTTGTATATTTTCATTTGAGCGAAATAGTGACGTTCACATTCTTGAAGAAGCTCCAGATGACCTTTCTTTTCACAGGCCTACCACAATTCCTCAAGTCTCAAAACCTTCACGTTGTGGCCAAGTGAAAGATTGTTTGAGTGGATCTGTAATGCACAAATTGTTTGAAAATGTTGTTGAAAATGAAAGGTGTGTATGGGTTTTAGCTGCACCACAGGCGACAGACTATGATATCAACATTTTATATCTAAGCCCAGTGATAAATCAAATGGGATATAATTTAACACTTACTTTCTCTGGAGTGCGGCACAATAGAACAAAACCACATTTTACAACGTATTTGCCGTAAGCATAAATACATTTTTTAAACTAAATTAATATTTTTTTCTTTATCTTGCTTTTAAAATTACAAATCAAATTTGCCATTTATTTAGATCCGATAACGAAACATTTCGAGTGACCCAAGCAAACATTGTGATTATCACTTTTTACTCTACAAATTTTACAACAGAGGATGAAAGGTCAAGCAAAGGATTTTATCTTCAATACGAGGCCCTTACAACCGGAAATATAACAAAGACTCAGGGAACTCATCATTTAATTTCGATGGACTCAATTACTCAAGATGCTTTATTCCAGTATCCGGAAGCAGGTACTTACCGGAATTGGGAATTAGCAAGTATTTTGATCCTACCAAGTGATAACTTGTATTCCGAAGCTGTGAAAAGCATTGGGTATTTAAGAGGTTCACTGGAGAAATGTCGGGATTCTCTATATATCTACCGTTTTCACACAAACGCAAGTCATTACACGGCAAAGTGGCAATTAAATGCAAGGTTATAAGCAATACTGAAATTTGATATGATAATACAAGTTTGCAGGTTATGAATCAATAAAATTTCATATTTTGAAATTCCAGGTTTTGTGATGACGCTCCAAGTCAACTCATTACGTTCCAGGACATTCTCTTGATGTTGTTTCAGACAGATGGCTCAGCCACTGGAAATGGATTTTCATTGTTTTCAAAGTCAAATATGAACGAGAATTGTCCGTAATGGCAACCAAGTAATAATGTTAGTAGATCAACAGCTCATCGTCAGTAGATGTTATCATAATTAATTATCAACAACATTTACTCATTTTTGATTAAAATATTAATAAATTGATAAACTTTAACGAAAAATCATGAAATAAAACCTTTTGAATTTGATCTTTTATTTGTGTAGCGTAACACATAACATAGCTTTAAAACCAAAGCTCTAGTTCATATTATGTGAATGTCAATAAGATTTTAGGTGACATTGAAATTTTTAGAAACTACTGAAACAGTGAAATTTCTATGCAGAAAAATGCAATAGCATTTTAAAGTGCAAAGTGAGAAAAGTGTCAAATTTTGTTAAGATACTAGGTCAGTGGAAAATTTTTTCCAAATGCATTGGTTAGCAGAAAAATGCTGACATTTGTCTACCGTTTCAAAACAAGTGCTAATTCTAGCAGGTTAAAATGACAGCTGAGAATTTAAATTAATATATAATTTTTAAACATTCTATTAAATTTTAAAAGTTTTATTATTTTGAGTCTGTAACTCTGCACCTCACCCGGTCAGTTTCTTTCTTTCAATGTCATATTTTTAATTAGGTTCCAAACTGGAACTGGGCTGTTAAGATAAAAAACAGATTGCAACTGACGCTGCTGAGCTACTGTACTTACATTTGCGCAACTAATTCTTAAATGTACGAAACGCTCCTTGATTTTCAAGAATTTAAAAAATTTTTGGTAAATAAACTGATTTACATGAACTGTGATTCTTAAAAGAATGATTATCAATTAACCTTTAGCACAAAATTGGTTATGGCATTAAATCACTGATATGTGATCACTGCCTGTAGTTCTTGGGAAGCTTAAAATTGTGATCACGTCATGTCATGAGTCTTGTTTGCTTAGAACTACACAGCGTCAGTAATTTGAATAGCATGGAGTTGAAAATAGCATTACATTAAAAACAAGGCAAAATATAAACACTGGCTGATATAAAACGCTGTAACAAATTTCGCTTACAAAATGATAGTGAGTTAAATATGCATGCACTCATACTTATTGGGTTGCTAGTTGATATCAAGAGGCCAAGGGTTAATCTATGCATTAATAGTGAGATATATTTACATTAAAAATGTGAATAGTTTCCGACTGTTGGCCAATATGGGGATAAATAAAAAATAGACCTTATGCGTGGAAGGTTGACTTTTGAAGATAAACAGTGTAATAATTTTTTCCAGCTCATTTAGTTCACGTTAAACAAGGATAAACGTGAACTGCATGAAATCTGTCGCAAAAGTGGGAATGCAAATAATAGATAACATTTTAAAACAAGAGTTGACATTTTGTAATTAGTTTTTAACCTCCAGATTTTGACAGTTTTAAATTCAGCAGTAAAATGTGTTTCACAAGTTTCAGAATGGAAAGTAAAATTACCAATGGAAGAGTCATCTTCTGTGTGCTACTATTTTCATATTTTTCGTGCATGCAATGTGCCATTTATGAAGAGAATAAAATATGCGCAACACTCTTATCTGGAGAAAATTTCGACGGAGATGTTTATATCGCGAAGGACTGGGATCAGTCAGTAAACATCAAAAAAGATTTTCGGAGTTCAGTCACCGGTTGGAACCACACCAGGTCAATTAAGTTGGAAGTGAACTGTACGATGAAAATATGCAGTGACACGTATTTTGAGGGGAAATGTGAATTACTCTCAGGAGAGAGTGTGAAAGTCAATTCAGTGATTAACTCACTATCGTGCACATGTTTAAGGGTACAAAATTTTACTATTTATTTGAATGGATTTTATTCTTATATAGCTGCACTCACTATCAGTTATAGAAATATATTGGCTTAAAATCGAATGAAATTTTAATGCAGGAATGCAAATGCCAGGATATATTCATTCCAAAGAACACATATACCTGTGGACGTGCATATGTTGGCGACACTTGTAACAAATGTGAGTCACAATATATTCAACTATTGTACAGAGAAAACTGGTATAGTTTCAGCCACGAATACATGGACTCTGTCAAATCAATAACATTACGAAAAGGATGTAATCTCGGCATTTATTCTGGGAAAAGATACGCTAACATGAGAGTGATCACAAATCAATTTGTTGAGGTATAAATGATTATCATTTTTTAATTGTTTAGTAATTGGAATTACGATGAAGCAAAAACGAAAACTTGAACGAATTTTCTCTAATCATATATATTTACCACTTCCAACAGAACTTCAATGGAAGAATAGAAAAGTATGGATGCAGTTGTGATGACAACGTTTACCCTTCGCCTCCACGAAAACTGTCAGGTACAGAAATTACTGCGTAACAAAATTAAAGATTGCAATTGTTTCATATGAAATTGTCATTTGTAAACATTATAATAAATTACAGTTCCATTAATGATTCCCACTCAAAATAACAGCCGATCTTTTAATAATGCATATATTTTGCTAATTGGTGCAATAAATCCAGTAAGTTTTCTTTAAATATTCGGGATAAATTTTTATAGAATTAATACTAATTTAAATTTTTATTTTGTATTAAGTGAAAAATTTATGAGCTAAAGCTTCAACTCAATTTTTTTGGAAATGTTGTTTTTAGAGTTGGATTGTATCATTAAGTGGATGCAAGTATGTTACAAAAACAGTTGGGTAAGTTCATATTTGGATGTTAGGTTGAGAAACGTTAAAATTTTTTATTTTTATGAGACCACATAACACTACTTTGTTTTATTTTTAGAGAATGTGATATCTCGGTTAACTTACCGGAAGTGGATATCTCAAAACCACAACTGAGGTTTATTTACACCCCCATTAAAACTAATTATGATGATATCAAAAGTGATGCGAGGTGGCTAGTAACTCTTGATGAGTATCTTTCCACTCATGAAGACTTAAAAGAAGCAATTCCAAACGCTATCGTTATTTATCATAGCTCCATAGATAACCCAACAAGTTCTGATTTTCGGAGGAAATTAGTTTTAGTCAATGCCCTTCGTGGTCGCATTTTGGACGAAAACTATTCAAATCTCATATTTCTATTTCGAACACAACCAGGGGAAATAAATCCGGAAGAAAAGCTTGCAAAATTTGAGGCGACTATTGAAAAGTATTACGATTTCCCTAAACCGTTGCTACTAGTTACACGCCAAACTATACATGATCAGTATGACAAGCCAAAGATAAATGGTCGCTGGGTAATGCCAAATGGTGAATACTTTTTGCAAAGCTTTTATGAAAAGTTATTACTTGTAAGTGAAAAGAGAGGAGACATTTTAGGACATGAAATTTTCAAGGCTTCATTCCCATTTGAAGAAAATGAGTGGACTGTAGTAAGCTCAAATGAAGTAACAGTTGTTCCCGAAAATCATAAAACACTGCAGCGACATGAAGAACTTTTAATAAACTCTACATCTTTGGGAGTGAACTCCAAATTTGCTTGTAATCGTCACAAGTGGTCCCGAATTTCTGGTGTGACTTGGGATTTTAGAGCAAAAATGCACAGTTTTGGGTTTATAGACAAGCGGGGTAGTCCACTTTATATTTGTCGTGGATTTATGAACAGTAAAATTCGGGTGGGATCTTTTACTTTTGAGGATGGTTTTTGTAGAATTTGGTTCAAAAAGAGTTTTCATTTACGGGCATCTGCTGAAGTGCTTACTATTTCTGGTGGGGTTACACACTTTAATGATACTGATGACGGGTCTAAATACCGCTTCCAGTATGAAATTGTTAGTAGCAATAAAGTTCTTAGTAATTTCAGCGTCAATGAGATCCTTCCAGTTTTTGCTGGTGACACGCATCCAAAAAATTTGAACAAATTTATAGCTTTTGAGTCTTTTGTTGATGATGATGAGCAAATAGTTGATAAAATTGGGACCGCACGTCTTGGAAAATATCAGGAAGCAATATTTGAGGGGAATGGAAAACGATTGGTTGCTAAAGTTTTTAAGATATTTGTCTGTACAAAAACTAAATTACAGCCAAAATATAGTTGAAAGTTGGTCACAGAAACGCTTTAAGGTATTTCTGTATAAATTGTAGGAATGCATCAAATTTTTTTAAATCTTATCAACTGTCTTGGCTGTCATGTCATGATGAGTAAAAAATTTTTAACGACTGAAGTTTGTGTTATGCAAATAATGGTACTAAAACTTTATTGTTCATACCACCTGCATGCAAAATCGCTGAATAAATTTTATAAATTATTACAGATTGTTTTTATTTTAAAACGTAATCGTATTCAATAAGCATTTAAATATTATTTCGAAATGAGTAACTTTTTTTCGAGGGAAAACACTTTTTGCATCGTGTTTTAGAAATTCATGAATTTTTGTGTCAACTTGATAAGCTTCATCAGAGAAGTCGATAAATACCAGATTTTTCAATTTTGGTGCAATCTGAGGACCATTAATACCAAAAAACACAAAACATTGGAAAAATGCACTTTGTTCCTTATACAATTTCTGGAAAACTCTAATATTTTGCACGATTGTGTATCATGCTAGCATGCATATACACTCGTAAAATTCATGATATTTAATCAAATTTGCAACTCATAAAAATTATTTTATCAAAATTTTTCGTGGAGAGTTGTATTTTTGTATCCCATAAAACGCGTATACAAACAAATTTAAAAAACTAAGAGGTATACAATTAAGCATTTTGCTTGCTCTACTAGATGCACTAATCAGATTTCCAATACGTTGAGCTTCGTCTCAGCTATCGCATTTATGTTGGGAATTTATTTTTCCAATTTTAGCAACTTTTTGAAAAATTCATAAATCCTGTTTAAGTGTATGTATGAAAACAAATAAACACTCGTTGGAAAGAGCATTAAAAGTTCTATATACCTCACTATTTATTTGTTTCAACACTACGTTATATAATGGTTTTTAAGACGATTAAAATTTTAAAAGATATCCAACTGATTTGAAAATCAATCATAAGTTGCGCTACATACGTGCCAAACAAAAGCTTGAATGCTCGTTTTGTAGCGCATTTTTACACGTTTTACATGTTCACACAAAAATTAATGAATTTCTGAAATACGATGCAAAAAGTGGTTTCCCTCGAAAAAAAGTTACTCAATGCAGTTTCATATAATACTATCAACAATGTAAAAACATATATTCGCAACGTCAAAACTATGTTATTGCATATGAAAATGTAAGTATGTGTACTATGCTTTGTATAATCATCATAGCGCTCATATCACAAATAGATGTAAAGCATGCAAAAATTCGACCCGCATTGCCTAATTTTACTCCATCATATCATTTATTATTCAATACATTTCCCAAAATGTGGAAGGATACAATTTTCGAACTAAAAAAGTCCTTATCCTAAAATGATTGAACACTTGGGATACGGCTATGAGGTTGTAAAACTCCCTATTATTGAAACAGTGTTGTCGGGAAATATTAGAATAATAATATGTAGTTTGTGCATAATATGTAAAGTTGAATTTATTGAAGAGCGGAAGTAGTTTGTTTAATTTATTTCGATATTTTTCATGAAATATGCTAAGATAAGTTTTCTTTGTTTCGTTCAGTAAAATTGTAGGAATTAGCTTATCTATCATATTATGGAAAAATGTAGCTAATTCCATAATATTTTTCTTTGTTCCATTTCCAGTGAAAGCTATTTTTAGAACGAATGTAATATTTTAGGTACCAGCTTTCATTGTCATTTTTGAGTTGAATTAATTTTAAAATGTAGTATAAATACCTGAGAAAAATAGTTAAGTTGATGAGTTCGTCATGAGAAATCATGGCATGAAGTCATAGGGGAAACTTCCATTTTGCCAACATTGGAAACTTTCCTAACTTGCTTTTTGTAACGTCACAGCAAATTGCTATTTTGTAAAGTTGTAGTTAACGTCAATAGTCTTTTTTCGTTATTATTAATAAAGTCGTAATAATTTTAGCGTAGAAGTCTGATCGTTTTGCTACGCATTATTTGCCTGAGCTATTCAGTTGGCATTTGTGATTTGGAATAGTCTCAGATTGATCGTAACGGATCTGGTCCTTCACAAATTTTCAAAGATCATATGTTGGGCGGTTTTGTGAAACTTTGAGCTATCGAAAAAAGCCCTAATATGGGTAAAGACATAAATATATCCTTATCTCGTTTCAAATTATATTTATCAAGGAAATAATCCAGCTTTGTAGCCTTAATATATTAGTCCCTTTTTTCCAAAACAGCTCCCCACTAGGACCTAATCCTTTATTTCCTCCATTACCTTACCACTCTAAACCTTTTCCTATAATCGCTAGCTTTCCCTCGGCCTTTTCCCTTTGGGTGTTTTCATCCGAATGCACTTTCCCTTGAAGCATATTTTCCGAGACACTTTTCCCTAAAGGTTTTTCTCACCTGCACTCATAGTTGATTATGTTATGTAATGTAAAGGTAGCTTAATCCAAACATTTAAAATAGCTTCTGGAAGTGGTATGAATCCAGTTTTGGGGAACTACCTAGTACTTTTTAACTACGAGTAAAAATAATGCTTTTACGTGCCTAAAATTGTGTTACATTAATGTACACTTACGTAGCCTGCTAATCTAGTTCGTAATACTTTATTGTAATATCACAGAAAACGAATAAATTTGCACTTTGAAAAATATAAATAAAACACTTGTGAGAAAAATGCACAGGAGGAACTGCCTTGGGAATCGGACCGTAGGGAAAAATGGTTTCTGAGGAGAGGCCTAAATCCGTCTACTGAACTTGGCCCGCGATATTAAAAAGTACAAACCACAAAATTTCCATAAAATTAATATCAATTGGTATTGGGTTTAGTAAAATTGCATGTGAAAGTATACATCCATTCCATTTTTAAAAGCGTGACATGGAGATGGATGTTTTAAAACTCAATTTTCACGTTACATGCCAAACATATGGTCAATAAAATTATGACAGATAACACATCAAAACCTACCTCACGGATTTTGCAGAGAATTTGAAATCCTGGTGAATACAATGTTGTGTTGAAGAGACGATTAGGTTCGGTTCGTTTGGTTCTAAACAAACAAGTCAAAAAAGAAATCACGTTTTATAGATTGACTTTGAATGAGGAGAAAAACTACCACTTACCTACACTGTACTTTATCGACCTTTTTGAGCAGTTATGCTGCAGAGCAAAATGCTTAACACAAAAAGTAAAAAAAATATGAATCAAATATTGATTACCACATGAGAGCCACAGGAAACTATGAAACACTTAATAGTCCACTGACATCCTCAAACTGCCCTGCAAAAGTTACGGTTGAATTACGATAATTTTGACATTGTAAGTGCCCGCAGTGAAAACAAATTAATACGTTTTCTTAATTTGCAAATATCTTTGAGAATTCAAAATTTTCCAGAACATGAAGTCACAAAAATATCCAGCATATATGGAGTCAATAAAGAGTGAGAATAAAAAAGTATTTTGTGCAAGTGTATTCAATCAAAACAACTTGTTGCTAGCTCCAGCTGAGAGAATATGAGAGGAAAAATGTACGATTACGAAATGCTTAAGAATTCACATGTATAAACGCATAGCACCAGGGAACTTCACATTTAAAAGATGCCATCATATTACAATTTTTTGCGACTCAGTACTCAGCTCAACAACTTCTCGGCAATCCCACTTTCCTTCTTCATATATAATAGTATGCTCTTATGTCTATCACTTTTTCACGCGCAAGTAGAAATAATAACAACAAGTTTTTACTGCGAATAATATTGCCCACATTCATCCCCATTTGGGATCTACAAGTAAGATTTTTTGTGCTTTTCTAACACATACAAGATAGGAATCACTTTGAATGAACGGATAAGAAAAATTTGTGAAGTAACTGGAAATGGTAAGCGTTTTATGTACATTCTGCATTCACTGCGAAATTTAATGTATTGTAAATGAGCCTCATTTCAGTGGAAAAAATATAACCACAACTTTGTATTCTGTGCTGTTGCTGAAGAAATCTGAGAATCCAAGTAGCATCCCAACTGTGTTAAATGCAAAAGCCGACCCAAATTGTAGGGCTGAATATCAATCACAGCAATAACTTTGTTGTCGGAATACCTGTAGAGTTTACGTGACTGGATGCATTATTATGTAATGAAACTTGACGTGCGTATACAGATGAGAATTATTGACCTTAAGAAATTTAGCTCTCTGTACATTGCTTATATTTGATGATATCACATTAGACCCATTTTAATCGCACATAACTTTGCATGTGTGTTAATATGTCCAAGAATAATAATGTGCGGAACAAACAGGCGAATTACCAGTAATTTATAACATAACGGTATGTGAAAGTCTCAGTAACAAATTATTTCTCTAAGCAGACAACAATTAAAATTATCATCCAGGTATTTACTTTCTTATTTTGGGTTGATGCTAGAAAAAAACTTCATGCCTTTTACAACTTTAAATGAACCAGCTTCAATCAATATTCACTCTATCCTGTGAGCCTATCCTCTTTATTATAAGTCATATTAAAATATTAAAGAATATATGTTTTTGGGTTTTACATAATATGGGAAAGACGGAGTTTAGGCTTGAGTCAAATTTATGAAATGCATAGATAACGATTAAAAAATTATGTAAATAGAAAAGTAAATAAATGCATTCATGTAAAAATCTAATAGAAATCATTCAAAATATCAATGTTTAAATTTAAATGTTCCCAGTGTCTTAAAATGACTAAAAGTAGCAAAGATCAGTCCAATTCAAAAATTTATTCAATGCTTGCTAATGAATTTTTGAATCCTGCGATTATTTTTTTCTGAGGTAAAAGTTTTTACACATTGATTTACCTATTTCCTTCCCTGTAGTCTTGATATGAAATTAAACCAACAGAATCCCTACCCACTGCAAAACCAACTCATAACTGTTTACTAAATAATCTATGATTTCTTCAACAAAACATTGCTCACAATATTTTATGATTCTGTGAAATTTCGACATCATAATTAATTTAAAAACGCCCGCTGTTTAAAAAGCTTAAAGGCATTGCATTGAGTTGAAAAATATGTCAGTGGCTTTAGCAGACTTAATGCTATGAAAACATGTAAAGTAAAAATAAGCATGGATGTATGAACTGTAGTATATGCAGTAATTATAAAAGTATTTTGTAGAGTTCTTTTATTCAGGAAAGCCTTGTAGTTTTCTCTGAAGTCAATTTACAATTTATGGTATACCTAGAAGCCAATTAAGATATATATTTGAAATTATAATTGATACACT
Source organism: Willowsia nigromaculata (assembly GCA_034700605.1). Taxonomy (NCBI): domain Eukaryota; kingdom Metazoa; phylum Arthropoda; class Collembola; order Entomobryomorpha; family Entomobryidae; genus Willowsia; species Willowsia nigromaculata. The sequence continues at coordinate 5,453 of JAQIXX010002648.1, read as the reverse complement.
GTCATACTAAAATCCCAAAAGAATGCTTTTTAACGATACTTTTTTAAATACAATCTAATTGTCTTAAAAAGGAGTATATTAGATGTTTTCAGCCCAATTAGAAACATAAGGTGACGCTTGGTGATAAATAAATAAATACAGCGATTATAGTCCTTGGAGAAACTTTTTTAGCCTTTAGCCCAAGTTGAATCGTTGCTAGTATGTATGAAATGACATTTAGAATACAATCTTTTCCTAGTGCAAATTAAAGGATTCCGCTCCACTAAAAGTATGGGATTTCTGCAAACATTACATTCTTCAATTTTTTGATGATTTTAACAACGATATCCTGTTACTTCGTAAGTATCAGGATTAATGATTTATTCAAACAGATGTTAAACCTTAAGGAATATTTAAGATGATCAGAAATGTTTTTACAGTAATTATACACTTTTTATAATTGGCAAATCTTTTCAAGTTGTGAATACTTGATTTGAATAATTTGTATGCTATCTTAGTGCATTGGAAGTTAAATAGGGAGAGAAGAAAATAAATGTTAAAAATTACCTATTTAATATCTTATAGCGTTATAAATATGACTCTCTTATATTATGAATTTACTCTCAATTTATCCATATTTTAGCTGTCTGCAAATATTACTTAAAATTACAAAGCATATTACTAATCTAAACTAAAACAAGCAGGCATAAACCCAATAAGATATAAAACCATTTTCATCAGAGGCTATGTAATCAAATATAGATAAACAATATTTTCCAGCATGTATCCAACATGAACAAAAACATTTCTTAAATTATTTGTGGGAAGCGGCAATGAAAATTTAATTAGTTTAATTAAATTATCTGATTTTCTTTTACGCTCTAAATAAACAAACATTATATATACAAGGTGGGTTGATTGTTCACATTCATCAACAAATAATCTTCCCATTTTGTGTATATAAGATAACATCATTGAATGCCAGCGTTTATGTAAAATGCCAATTAATTTCTCGTTTTCTGAAATATCTTTCATTAGATCTTACATATGAGCGAAATTTAACTAAATATTTTTTATGAATTTGGAGCATTTATTATTGGTTTGTTTTATACGTAGAGTGAAATATCCAATATTTTCCGACTCTTTCAACACACAATTAAAAATATTTATTTAAAGTTAGGATTTATTCTCTCCAACGTTATTTTTCATTTAAGCATAATAACTTTTAATTATATTTACTAAGTTAGTTACCGACGAATAATGATGTCCTAAAAAAGACGAAGATAAGCCTTGTGTTTAAATATTTAAAATTAAAACTTGTTTGTTAAGAATCCCAGATAAATAATTTTATCTCCTGCTTTCGTTGCTTTAAAGGCTTCCCAGGAAATTCATGTTCCCATTTATTTTACAATATTTTTGGCTTAATAAATTCAAGATAGCATATCTAATTATGTGGTTTGTACATTCATTTTACACGCCAATCTTGGTTGTTTTGTCATTCTCTTGTTCATCATTTACTTTTCAACTACTGACATTAAAAAGGCATCACGATATGGATACTATGGCGTCGACTTGTTGAGTGGATGTGAATGCACTAGTCAAAAGCATTTTAAAAAATTTGCACAGTAATAGTGCTGTCCCAGTAGTTCCAACTCACTTACATTTGCAAAAGTTTGTCTTGCCGAGCATTTTATATTTGCAGTCGTCAATACGGCTTAAAGAGTGTTCTATTGAAAGCTAAGATTTTTCATTTAACAGAGGTTAACAGTTAGTCCACCGGAATCGGTATTTTCGATTTCAGATTTATAGCTTCAATTTTTGCAAAAGGCTCGTCACGCAAAAGGATGATTTTAATTAACAACCTCACACTCTTAAGGCTACTTTCAGCATTATCTTCTTTCTTAATGGGGGGCATTCTACAATGGGAACCAAAATCCAAACGAATGCAAGTTTCCAAGACACCTCAACGCTCAATCCGAATCATTAACATCTGTCGCTGTTCAATCTTTCTCTTTCAAGCTGCAATATTTTCACAATTTTTTGTTTTAAGATTAGTTGATAGTTACAAATTTGATGATACTTACTACAGTGACGTATTTTTAAACCAAATATTTATTCCAATATGCTTAATAATTATGATGATTACCTTTACCAGCTGGACGCATATTGCTGAGAAGCATGCTGTTGAAATAGCAATGTATTTTAACGCCCACATTGAGATTTCACAATATTTTTTAAAACTTTACAAATCTCGCAAAACATTATCCTCCAGAGAATTTGCAAGCATTCTTTCAGCTTATGGGATGCTCCCAACTGGGCTTCTATTCACTTGCTTTACACTCTACCTTCACTGGAATACGCCATGTAAACCAACTTTATTTGGAACTTGGCTACTTGCCGAATGCTATCCACATAAGAGTGACATTAATTATAACCCAAGTATTTACAATATTTCCCGAATATTTGGAAAACTACTTGTGTTTGCTGTTAACTCAGCTGTGTATTATGTTGAATGTACTCAAGTTGCATTTGCTATTTCTATTATTTTAATTCTATGTTCTTTAAGTTTTAAAGGATATATTCTCTGTTTCGAAGAAATAAGCAGTTATATTAACACAAATTCATATGAGATCACTTTATTGTATAGACGATTGCAGTTGATGTGTGATTTTATGAATCGGATTCAAAAGTGGGGGATAACTGGTAGTATAATTATATGCTCAATTGGTATCCAAGCTGTTGTTTGCTCTGCTGCAATAAAACTTCAGGCGAGTGAAAACGCGGGCATTGAATATTTCGTTTTGCTCGCAATGTTTTTTTCTAGTATTATGTTAGACTTTGTATTGGTTACGACAATGGCGGAGGTGCACTCCACATGTCAAAATGTCTTGAAAAGGCTTTCCGATAGTGCTAAATTGGACGCCCAAATTAAGACTAGAAAATGTCGAGGAATATATTTGCAAAAGTTTTATTTATCTTGTAGGGCCATAAGAACGGGTTTCTGTTCTCTTAATTATATCGACAAGCTCACACCTTTGAAATGCGTTGACTTTGCAAACTCACTTACCATTAACATTTTATTACTCTCTTAGATATTGATAAATACAAATATTAGATATTAAATTTATTTAACCTAATAAATACCTGCTTCATTTTATACGAATTTATGGATAAACTTGATAGATTTACAGAATGTGTATTAAATGATATAAAAATAGTAATATTATTTATTAGTTTTAATTTATTTGCTAAATTATTCACGTACCCGTATTAAGTTTTTTTATTACTATATAATAAACCCCTTAATTAAATATGCTATCATCATTTTACCGAAAATCCTTCAGGATCCACCCAAAATGTGGTTGCAGTGAGTGACCTCGAACTCCTTAATCTTCAACTATCAGTAACATTTATTTAAACACTACCACACTCTCAGCGTGCTCTTTGATACAAAGCGTTAAAATGTATGAGAAGAATTTGTGGCCTTGAACATGTGAATATATAGATTATATTACAATAATCGTTCAATATGTAATAATTTCCAATGTTAAATCGGGGGTTGCTAATTGCATATATACTACAAGTGCGAAATTGTGCTTGCCAGTGAGGTTGGGTTTTAGTTTAGCACAAATAAGTTTACTATGCTTACAATTTAAGTATTTGACGAAGCTTTTGTCAGCACTGGTTAAATTTTTGTATGCTGATACTATGAACAATCTGTTATCAGAGTTTTCTGCGTAATAGTAAGAGTAAAATATCAATATTTAAATACTAAAAGAACAAACTTTTTGATTACGTGTACACTTTTGGCTTCCAAAATAATTTATTATCATATGTTAACGGGAATTACACCTATAAAGAAGTAACAAATTTGCAATTTCATTAGGCAATGTGAAAAAATAAAAAAATATGTAAGATGCTTACCAGAAAAACATTAAAAAGGAATCCTGTATTCCGATTTCATTGCCAGCACCAAAAACTGTTTCGATTTCTGGTAGACATCAATAACAGCAGATGTATTGATGATTTGCACTTCCATAATATGACTTTAATTCCAATACGAAATTTGCATTTTACATTTTACCTGTATTAACTGCAATGGTTTTTATTAGTATGATATTATGAAAAACCTTAAAACAATACACAATTTTATATTATGCCATCTTTGGTGAAATTAAAAACGTGATCTGTACACTAATAAAAACAGTAAAATGTGCAGATTCTTATGGCGCAATAGGATAGTAGGACGACGAAGCGTAGATACTCGCGTGGCGTAGCCCGTTGCTACTACTGCTGCACTGATTTCCAAGTTTTCCCTGTAAAATCTCCCGGTGATAAATTGCTAGAGAAAGTTGAATTGTAGCTGTTCTGAAAAATTACCTGAAATGAGATTGGTCGAGGATTTGGGGGTGCGTTGACATCACTGGTTACCCAAGGAAATTCCCAATGTTTTTTTCGTTAATGCGATTTCAAAGCGTATTATTTGTGGCATTTCTTCATTTTATACCCTAAAGAGATGACGCTAATGAAAAGCCAAGCTGCAAACCATGGCGAGTAATCATGAATTTAAAATTTTATCCAACCAAGTCTGAAAAAATATAAATACTGCGGTTTCTTCATGTTCTACAATTTAAATTTTTAGTTGTGATCTGGAATTCCAAAACTGATTCCAACGCACAACAAAACTATTGCATGTACTGATTCTGAATAGTTTTACAAGTTTGTCAAGACTTGCCTGCTCTGTTAGTAGAAGATAAGGGTTGTAAAAAATTAGGAATAACAGGGGCAAAAATTACATGATGGTTGTTTTTTATTATCATTTTATTATCAAATATTTCAAATTTCAGTGATGAATTGTTCGTATTTTTAATTTTACAATTTGTGTATTTATTACCTTGCGATTGCAAAAGCAAGGTATTCAGAATGTTCGCGGTGTCTGTCCGTCTGTCTGTCCGTTTGCACGATAACTTCCGAACGGAAGCAAATTTTCAAATTCTGATTTTTGCAACATGTTACTGAGCACCTTAGCTTGGATGAGTTCGAAGATGGGCTCTAACGGTCAACGGAAACCGTTATAACGGTCAATTTTTGCACAATCTACATGGGTCATGTGTGAGCTCATTCGAGAGCATTTTTATCACTGATCAGTTTTTGCCTAATCAACATGGTGCGTGTTGGGGCTCATTCGAAAGCACTTTCATTTTTGATCATTTTCAATGCAATTTTTTTTCAAAATTTGTAACGGTTTGACCGTTAGAGCGCTTTCAAAAATTATCACCGTTTTGGCTCTCCTGCCTAAACGCTTGCGAACTTTTGAAATCTGTTTTTTGCAATAGGTTACTGGTCATCTGATCTAAAAGAGGTTTTGACATAAGCACTATTGGTCAACGGAAACCATTAGAAACCGTTATAACCGTCAGTTTTTGCACAATCAACATGGTGCATGTGGGGGCTCATTCGAAAGCACTTTCATC
>JAQIXX010002647.1:0-23371 GCA_034700605.1 Willowsia nigromaculata | reverse complement strand
TCATTCACATGCCAAATGATTTTGTGATAGGTGAAATATTAAAGAATAGGACAAATCCTAAAATCTCGTTCTCTGCTCATGAGAAATAAAATTTATATTTATTTGTATTAAAATTAATAGCTTGTCACCCACCACTGAAACCCATGCATTCATTCTCATTGAAAATGTCGAAGTCACTTAAGACCAACACTAATCATCCCACCTACTACCCATTTCATGGCAAATACTTTTTCCGTATCTTTTCAACTTTTGCATTTGCATCCCACACAAGACCCTCTCAAGCATTTGCCACGACATCTAGTGAAATGCGAGCCTATTCAAATGAACGACATGAATAGGTAATCCGCTAAAAATCTGCAACAAAGGCCAAACGACAAAGCTGCTATAAATTCCCGGACTATTTTTACATTTCAAGTGAAATTTTAAGATTATCATTCATCCTTAACTATTTATATAACAAACAATTCTCAAACTTTTTCCACTTTTGGAGCGCAATAGACTTTTATCCATGAAAAGAATTGTAAATAAGTTTTAAAATAAAATTTATGGTACAAAAGAAGTAAAAAAGGATAAATACAAGTCGCAAGTTAATCCAGAGACGCCAACTTTTTTTGCTCCAGAAAACTTTGCAAAGTTGTGCAACTCTCATAATAAATGAAAATGTATGCGTTGAATGAAATGATGGTGAAAAATGGCTGTTTGATTTTATAAAAAAACAATTCTTTATTTTGATTGAATGGTCGTGGAATAATAATAATCAATTCATATAAAAATAATGATTTCTTTCAATAAATATCATGTCAACAATATAATTTTTTTCAACAATAACAACAACAATAATTAATAATTACAACAACAAAAGCAATAACAATTGTAACAACAATGAGCCAGCATTAAATAAAAAATAACATTAATAAGTTCGCTGAAAATGGAGGATGATCACTGATCACTCATTTCCAGTAAGATTGGCCAAATGTAATAAATAAATAAAACAATTTGAATAAAAAAATCGAAACCAATAGTGAAAAATATAAGCCAATAGATCTTTGGGCACGTTTCAACTAATTCCTCGTTCGATTCGCATATTTTTTTGATGAAGGAAAAAATTAAAGATTTTAAAGAGAGCACGGCTGATTGTTCTCTGCTGGAAAATAACATATTTTTTTTTGAATTTCGCAGGGAGCAGGGTGGGATTCATTCGTCAGAGGGGAGGAAAAAAAACAATAAAAAATAAAGTTGTAAGAGTGGTTGTTGTTGAAGCAATAGTTGCTCTAGTCACAGTCGTCCGTTCAAAAGCGTATCACTCGTAAACGTTGAGTTCTTTGTTGGTGTCACATCACGTCACATTTTTGTCAGTTGTCGGATAACCTCTCGTCACTGTAATATGGCGAGCAGAGAAGAGAAGAAGACAAAATATTTTTTTGTAGAACACTTCATGAAGAAAATGAATCTCAACTTCAAGTCATGTAGTACGCAATATAAATCATCTATCAAACAATTCACACTAGCCACACACTCGTGATTTGAGCATTATTCAAGTCACGTCCAAGTAATTGTAAGTTTTTTTTTGTAGTACTACACGTCCAAGTCCTTTGTTCAGTCCAGAGTCATTTGTAGCATCAGTGTTGATGTATTTGTGTGTGTGTGGGTGTAGGTCAAGTAGGTACTTTGTCCAGAGCAGTTTTTTTGGTCGTTCTTTTTTGTCGGGTTGTCAAAACTTGTACAAGTATTGTAGTAGTTGATAATGTATCAGTAAATATAGTAGTTGTAATTGTTCTTTGGCAGTCAGCTTCTGACATTAATATGAGCAAAACAATATATATAATAAAATAATTATATAACTAATTTAACTCTAACAGCTAATAATAATATTGTCCATGTGGGAAAGTCTTGTTTCTTCACATAGTGATAAAAAATACATGTAAGGTAATTTCTCTTCTTCTTGTCTCCCTATCATCTCTCTACTTTCTCTCTCCCTCTGTATGTATGCGCGTGTGTCTGTCTCTACATATATTGTAATATAACTTTGTGGTAGTTAGTTAAAGTCGGGTCATGGCTGTGGACTTGTCCTACACACTTGGCCGAAAAAAATCCTAAAAAAATAAAATTAAAATGTCCAACTGTCATTTTAACACTTAAACATTAAGACTTGTCGGTTCCATGTGAAAAAAAAGTCCGAAAGTATAAGCGTAGGCTTTGGTTATACAACAGGAGTGTGAGTCATCTAATCCTCCTCCTCTCTCTACTTTTTCCAACACTTTCTCTCATCGTGTTTCTTTTGATTGTTAGTTGATGTCTTTTAAAAAAAGTAAATACTAAACACACCCCTGGTCAAACTGTATACTATCTTCTAAAAATTATTTTTCTATCTAAAATAATAAAAAAACTGTCGCCTGTCCGTTAAAAAGTCAGTCTTTGGTTAACAATCGCATAATAATAAAGTTGTATGGAAGTGGCTACCTTTGTATACAAAAATAGTAGTAGTAATTGTAGTAGTACCTGTAGTAGTGGTAGTAGTAAAATATAAAAAGTTGAGAGAAATAGGTTGTAGGGAAAGTTAATCATGAATGAGTCATATCATGATCAGTTAAAAGTATCTGTACATATTTCTATCTATGTACTGAGTAGTGTAGGTAGATTGTAGGTAGTAAAAATTATTAAGTCCAAAAGTTCTCCAGAGGAAAACCATAATTTTTTTATACAAAAGGGAGAAAATTTTGAGCATTTCAGTTGTTCCACACGTCGTCGTTGTCATTGTGTTCGTTTTTTTTAAATGTAGGTATGTTCTATCGTGATTTGTCCAAGTCGTCAGTGTCCTCATCATCAAGATTTTTCACTTGTTTGCGTGTGTGTTATTTTTTCTCTGTCAGTTTTCTCTGTGATGACGGGTTACTTAAATATATTTTTTTGTTCATTCCTTAAGTCGTCATTTCTGTATATATTTCTGTGTACTTTATCTTCGTTCTGTTCCGTAATGTTAGTACAGTGTGACGTTGTTCGTTCTTTTGTTCTAGTTCATGTGTGAGTGAAAAGAGAGGAGCATCCCAACCAGCAACTCAGTATTTTTTGTTAGATTCTTGATATATGTAAAAAGAAAAGGAAGAGTGAATTCCGTCCATTCCCCGCGTTTCCTTCCTTTTTTTTATCCCCATTGTGTGATTTTGAATGGAAGAAGAAAAAAATGGAGAATGAAGCGAAGAAATATAGACGTAGCTCCATCCCCCTTGATCTCTTTTTACTTGTCTTGATATGACCAGAGTCTCCAATGATAACAGCGGATGAATTGTGGAACAACAGCGGCGAGTAGTTTCCTGAGATTTTCCCAAATTTCCACTCAATCCTCAACGCGTTGTGGGTGTTGCGAACTGAGCGAAAATCGGTGATGAGCCCGAAGAGTTAGAAAAGTATAAAAAACAATATAAAGCATCTTAGGATTTATTTTTTTGACTACTGGCAATCCAATCTAAACCAAAAAAAAAGAAAAAAAAAGAAAGCACAAAATTAGTTCATCATTAATAAATCGACAAATCCAAAACTCTCATAAATTTTGTTCATCTTATTTAGACATGGTCAGTTTAATCGAAGAAATTGAAATAAAAAATGATGACGTAGGTGAAACGAGTTTCTCCGTCATTCATTAGACTTAAAAGTTGTTAGGCTATCAAGATCATAAAACATAATAAATTTCTACACACAATCCCTTACGCGTTGCATGAGTTCATTCAAAAAAAAATAAAGAGTGTGTGCACTCTATGCTATCATGTACCTGAAAAAAAGTTACTCACTCATGTAAATAAAATAAATTAAATGAACGCCTTTTCTTGCTCTTCTTCACACACCAATTACTAGCTCAACACCATAGCCCATCTTATGTGTGTTTCACTTCAGCCTCTATCTCCACCTATCTTTCAGGTAAGGATCATCGTCATGCATTCAACAATCAGACAATATGCGTGTAACAAATATTATGCTTTCTTGCTGCAGAGTTCACTACGTGGCAAGTGCCAAGAAAAAAAATGAGCTTTTAAGCTTTTGATGCGGCTTCTGCATTTTTTTTAGCAAAAAAAATTGTATCTGCTTTGCACACACAATATTAAATGGCGAGATGTGTGTGTGTGTACATACCCACTCATGGTTTATAAGTTTGTGGTAGTGACCTCATTACCTTGGCTAGTAAGAAAGCAGAACAGGAAATATAAGCTGTGAGTCTGTGTGAACGACCTAAGCTTGATTCTTTTCAAAAAGTGGGTGATGGGTCAAATTTGAGATGTGTAGGGTCGCTAGATCCTGCCTAACCAGATCTACTTTCCACTTTTTTATTTCAACCAAGAAGAAAAAAAACTTGTCTAGATTTCAATCCATACTTTACCAAATATTACTTTTCTATCTTGATAACTGTACTTCGCCCAATTCTGCATCTTACCACTTCTTCTTGAATATATTAAAAAGATTACAGTATTATTATTCAAGTTTTCTCTCTATATGATCTTCACGATGATGCATTCAACTTCTCTCTACACTCACATCTTTATCTTTGGTTACTGGGTCAAATGTATGATGTGATTGATTTTTTTTCAATATCAAAAGTTCAACTGGTGACTAAATAGTTTTGAAATGATGATAACACCTGCGTTACTCCTAATTGAGTGTAGACAGAGATTATGTGTTTATTATTGGAAAAAATTTCATAAGCTATTTGTACATTTCCTTGGGGGAAAACAATGAACAAAAAAAAATAAATACGAAGATTATGTCAACTAAACTGGACTTATATAAGGTACGCGATGTTACATGAACTTTGTCTCAACTTGCCCCTTGCAAAACAGACTAGCAATTGTATACAGAAAAAAATTGTGTGTGCAGACAGAAAAAAACATCTATAAAACTTGTATGCACCTATGTATGATGTAATATATTGACCAGTCGTAAAAAGGTGTCTGCGAAAATATATTCTTATTTTTTGACAGGATGCAGAAGTTCATACCTGAATTATTGGTTCTTGTTGTATACATCGTAGAGCTTTTCAATTCCGTTAAGGACCTTCTCAGAAAGGCTGGCAAGGTTGAGGGAACGGTAAGTTCCGTATTGGCTACCGCTCCATCCGTAGTCTCCATATCCGGAGTTCTTGCTCAAGAGTGGGTAGATAACTGGAGGGGAAAAAGAAGAAGAAAAAAACAATGAAAAAATGCAAATCCTGAAAAACACTTTCCTTTCCGGGAATCCCGGCCATTTTTCCAGGCAGTTTTTTTTAACAACTTGGGTATTTGAAGTGGGAAAAATTGGTATGGATTATTTTAGTGGGTGCATACCGGCAGCCAAGGCAAGGAGGACGATGATAGCTCCAAGGGCAAGGAAGAGCCCAGTGCTCAAGTCGAAGGAGAGACCGGCATAAGTGTATCCGTAGGGATCATGACCTCCGGGGTATGAGTTGTAGTGATATTGCTGGGAGTATCCTCCACGATTAGCTTCCTCAGCTCCAGCAGCTTTGACTTCTCCATCTGCCCTGACACCGGCGAGAAGGAGAAAAGCAAAAGGAACGGCTAAAATGACTTGACGAATCATGTTTGTAGTCTGAAAGTTGCTGGTTGCGGGTGGCTTCCCCAAAATTATTGACCTAGAAAATCAGAGGAGAAATTATGATGCATTCTTCCGCATTCCAAAAAAAAAAAATTATCTAATCAAAAACTCCGAAACTCCAGGAAAACTTTCACCCTTTCATCACTGAGTAGAATCGGCTAATATACTTTCTCTCTCAAAAATAAAACAAGGCAAGACACACTCAAAAAATTGAGACTACAAAAAACTCTCTCCAGACTCGGATATTATTTTGTTTATCTCTCCAGTACAAAATAGCACACGCTCTTCATCACTTTTTTGTGTACTCATTTCTCCAGAACACGTGCAGACTCTCAGTTTTCATTTCGAAATATGTTAGAAATTGCAAGTTTTTGGCAAAAAATTGTGTACGGGCCTCCCGTAACAAAAATCTAGAATAAATTGTTACTTCGCATTTGAAGAAAAATGAGCTTTATACTTCTGATCAAAATACAAAAAAAAATAAAATATTATTGCTCTGCACGCAAGAAAGGGCTTTAAAGCTCACAAGCTAAAACTTTTAGGATGCCTCCAATTTGTTGATGTTTAGCTACTTATGAGAGCATACAAATGCTTTCTCCTTGTCAACTCAATAAAACCTCCTCAACTTCGGAGGAGCTAATGCACCAAAAAACATTTCTCCTCATTCTCGAGATATTGTGAATGAAGTATCCTTGAAACCCCGTGTTTCAAAACAATCCATGGAGATGGAGAGTGAAATAAAAACTGTCCCAAGAGAGATGAAGTACACACAAAAGTGAAGAACAATCAGAAACTGTATTCATTCAAGTGAGCGAGAAAATAAATAAAAACTTGTGCTATATCGCATTTCTCCTCCTCCTCCTCCACAAAAGGAAAAAAAAATCCACAAAAGCTCTCAAGTCAGCTCACAACAAAAGGAAAGAGAACAAAACACAATCCCTTTCCCCTGAAAATTTTCATCTTGCCATGTTTTCGAGAGACACAAAATATACTTCAAACTTTAGTGTAAACTGCACTGTGTCAAGTTAGAAGTCAACTTGTCGAAAAAAAATGAAAAAAAGAGAAGAAAAATTTCAAAAAAACAATTTGAGATTAAAGTGAAAATAAAATAAAAAAATTCGAAGCACTTGCTCAAAAGATTTCAAATTATTATGAATCACTTGTTTTACTATCCTACTTCTAACTTTGCACACTTCTATAAAAAATCAATTTATTAAAGTCGATTACTCAATGATCTTTGAAAGGGCGAACAATTAACTTAAAATTTAATAAACACCATTTATTGCTAACTATAATTAAAAGATTTCGAAAATGGGAAAGATTTCGTCAAAAATAAACCGAAAACTTTCCCAAAAAAAAGTTGAAGGCACTACAAAATTTTTTTGAGAATTCCAAAGCGTTCGTACCTGAGAGAATGGTTTTTCTCTTGGTGGTTGTGATTACTCGACAATCGAATGCTTTGTGATCTCTGTGAGGCTCCGAACCATCTCTTTATACCTGACCTGGCTCCCCTGCAGCCAAATGGCGAACGTTTTTTCCCTATTGCAAAAATTGTTACAACAAGGAATTATACTGTGAGGATAACCCCACTCTATACACCTTCAAGTCTAAGCTACTCACTTTTTCTGGGTTTCATACCTAAACGTGAGCGTCATCATCCTCATCATCCCCATCTTTACCATGTGGGGATGCATAGTCAACTCGTAGAGTATAGATTCAAGGTAGTTTTAATGGTTACCCAAGTGGTCATAGTAGCAGCAATGGTATCCACGCATTCCTCTACAGCCGAAAGTTTGCAAGGTTTTTAAGGCCTACGGTTTGTATCACTTACCAAAGTGACCATTTAGTAAAAAGCGAAGAAACCCCAAAAGAAAAGGAACTTAGCATTAGTTCGCTATAGGTTAATATTGCTCATAATATTATTATCATTATAAAGACAATGGTATCCTTAATGCATTGAAGCATGCCACACATGCCGGCGTCTTACTTTTCTCTGCATACTTTGTTGTGCTACCTTCTCATCATCATCATCATCATCCGCCTCTCCTCGCTGCCAACAGGATTAGCAAAAATCAGAAAATCTTGGTTATCATAACAACGCACACAATTTTCCCTACCTTTACACACATTCAGGCATCCACACATGCACAAAACTATGGGATCTTGGTTTTTCACAAAAATATATCATACCTCTCACATATATTTCATCTCTCATCTAATGATGATGTACCGCATAAAAGGCTCTTTATTTCGGCGAGCTTGTTTCTTCCTTAAAAATTGTTGTCGACCCCCGGCCAACACCTCTTTTCTTTTGCACTTGAACTTGCTGCTGCATTCTCCCCACTAGAGTCGCACCACAGCTTCAGCAAAATATCAATGAAACATTTACAATTGCAATTGCACAGGTACATTAGGCATTTCATAAAGCATTACATTTGAAGAAATAAGCACCCAAGCAGGTAAATCATGTTTCTACACACAACACACACACGTATCAAAGTTTACCACACAGCATATTAAAAAAATGTGCATTTTTCTACTCATATTACCACTTTTATAGGAAAAAAGGTGCATACTATATAGTGAGCTTGGTCTCTCACACACCTGAGCAGAAGGAATCCTTGAACGAGGCTCTCTGGCTGATCTACATTTCTACTTTTAAACGGAAGCTGTATAAAATGAACTCCGGTTCGTTGTGCCTCATATCTCTTCAAGGGTCGAATAAATAGGGGCTATGCAATCCAATCCAACATACAATACTGACAATTAAACATATCTATCCACCTATTAAATTCATACACACTCATTTCTCTACCATTCATAAATATCATTTTAAAATGAAGATGAACATTCTTTTCCCAAATTACAAACATTGTACCCACATCTAATATTCATATCTCATTTATTTTCTGCTTTAAAAAAACATTTTTTTTCAAAGAGTTTTGCTGCCACCTCACTCCCTCCGCCTCTTGAAATGGCACAAGTAGAAAAAAAAGCAACAGTCAAGTACATGATCTTGTTAAATCCTTCATTTTTTATACTTTTTCTCTCCATATCCCCTTTTTCCTTTCATTCATTGTTCTGCGCGTGCAAGTGTAACGGATGTATGCACAAAAATATAAGATGAGATGATAATCATATTATTATTCCTTCTTTTTTTATAGTTCGTAAAGGACTTTTGTGTGTAACCTTTCGTTACAACTCATATGAGTTGTTATTCTTTTTTTATTTCTGCAAGTTTTCCCTTCAGTATTTTCATCACCAAAAAACTCTTTTTTTTTCTTCTGCTAAAAAGGCTGATGTAAGCGATAACAATTCTTGCCACGTTTCTGAAAATAAATATTGATACAAATAAACTTAATTTTGAAACAAGCAATGAATTTCAACTGTTTGAAAAAATGTAGATGATTTTATTGCAAAATCTAGTGGTCTAGTCTAGAAGGTGATAAGCACTCATCTAAGTAATAATCAGCATCACATCATCAGCTTCTAGTTTTTTTTTGTTGTGATGCTGCTCGTTCACGATTCAATGCTTTTTCAAACAAGCCCTCTCTATACGCTCTGCTTTGATGGTGATGATCGATTTCTCCTGCAAAATAGCTGTAAACTTTCCAATCCATCCGTGATAAACGTTGATGAACAAGATGATCAAGATTACGTGTACTAATGTCTTCTAGTAGAGAGCCCATAGGAGAACTCTAAAATCTAAAATATTTCAGAAATCATCGTAATCACCACTCTAGCAACAAATATCCCTACTTCTTAAAATATTCATCGATTTATTTATTATTATTAATATTCTCTCTCTCTCTCTAGTAGTTAATATTCCGCTAGAAGAACTTCACCCCTATCAATCCCTCTGATGCAATGCGTGTACGTGCAACACTTCCATTTAAAAAATGAAATCTTTCAAGATGACGCGACATGTTGAAAATCTAGCAGAAAATATTTTCGTCAATGAACGACATTTTTTTATTCTTGTTTCCTCCTCATGCAAACGAGCAACCTGTAAACTTGCAGCGCATAATATTTATGATAATCAATGAGAGGATACTTGATACGGTCGCATAATAGCCTTATTAATTCCCTCATACTAACTGCTCGCCATTCACTGCTTATCTGACAGTTCACTCTCCCCACTTGAATGGCTAGAGAGAATGATGCAGATTTTCTAGAAAAAAAGGGTTCGTATTTCATCATCATTTCATTTTGGACGGATGCACCCTTTATCACCTTGAAATCATAATAAAAAATCGTACATCGATGCTCAGCAAGCATGTAGACACATTTTCACTCAAATACTCCACTAGAATATGCAATGCTCATTCCGCTCGCGGAAAAATGTGAAAACAGCAATTAAAAAAAAATATTAACGAGCTTAGTGATTTTCATCTATCAGGTCACTTAGCACGCTTCAAATGCTGAGTAGTGCATCTGGTCATCTTTATTTGTTTACCTGTTTCCCATTTCAAGGCATACATTTTTTCTCCTCCTAGTAATTCCACTACTAGTTAATGCGCTAACTAACGATTAAAAGAGAATTTCAATTTTTTCACATTTCAAAAGAAAAAAAAACTTTCAAACATTTTTTCCACCTTATCTTCTCTCTCTGCTCTGGTGGAAAAAAAGAAGCATGAATTGAATTTTTCTTCACCCAACATGATTTTCTAGTGTGTTGGCTAAGTAAAATGTATCGTATTACAAGTTAGAAAAGGCTCTGTATCATTTCATATTATTCGTGGCACGACGGTCTCTGGCTAGTTGTTGTTGAGGCCCGGATTCTATTTTTTATTGGTGGGGGAGCATTCTCTACGCACCTACCTGTCTGCAAAATCTACAATCTCAGCAAAAAAGCGTTTTCTAGGGTAGCAAGTCAGCATTTCACTGAAACAACTTGGCTGAGAGGAGCTTCCATTGCGGCGGGTGCGGCCGTCAAAACTGAGAAGGCCTCTCTAACAATCTTTTCAAGAGGATAAGGTTTCTCAATCGCTTTATTCAGGGTCATCCTCATCCTCACACAATTTTTCCCCTACTTTTTAACCGTTTCTCAATATCTTCAAATCTTTTTACTAGGTTTCTATGGTCCAACAAGCAGGTATTTTGCGGTAGCGTGTATAATAATCAGTCTATTATTTTGAGTTGTACTATAACATATAATAATAATAATGTGTGTGCTAAATAATTACAAACGAGTTTACTTCTATTTACGCATATGCGAGCACAAAAATCCCAGTCCTACTTTTTAATTCTTTTTTTGCACAAAGACAAAAAAGTGAAAAAAAAGATGCGCCCACATATTCCCTGAAACAAATTTCCGATGACAAAGAAACAAATGAGATTTTTTCCTATTCTATCACGCATTTCAACACATTTTGTCATCCAAATATTCTCTCCAAAGCTAAAAGCTTTGAGCTAGGTTAGGGACGTGACAAAGATGATTGTTTTGGGAAGTTTGAAAAAAATTAAGTAGTTATGAGTTTTCATATTTTAGCATAGCATTTTTCATCTTCATTACTTTCGATAGTTCACTTTGTACATATTTCGCTTAAAAACCCCATTAAGTTTGGTTCGCTTCACTTGTAAAACCGCAAAATGTGCTCGAGGACGGACAAATCTGAAGAAAGAATATGGTGACAACTTTTTCCCCTTTTTCCTTTTCCAATGTTTCAAGATTTTTCACAAAAATAACTTTTCAAAACGTTACATTTTCTTTAAAAAATTAGCCATCTTACGTTGAACATTTATTGTTTCAAGCAGTTTATTATGTACCTGCAGTAATAATAGGGCTTCGCTTTCAGACAAAAAACACTCATACATTTTTGGGCATGCAGTCGTACAATTTGACAGACAGAACAGAACGAAAAAAAAGTGAAAAAAAATGTTTCATAGTAAAACTGTGACTGTAGACAGAATGCTACACATTTAAAGTTGGTCAAATTTTTCGTTTTGTTGTTGTTACGAATAATTTTTTAACACGATGGATGAGCATGGTGATGATGATGAGTAGTAACATGTTTATATCCCTGCTTGTCTGTATCTTTCTAGGTGATAATATGTTTCAGATCTACATCATGTACGGAAAGTAAAACAAAAAAATGAGTGTCTATTTTTTTGTTTTACAAAACGCATAAAGATGATTATCATCATGTTGATAAGTATATATGTGTCCAAGAAAATAAAGAGAGCGATCATTACGAGGAAAAGAGGCCAGCACAGTGAAATGGCCAATACGTCCACCGAAAGCCAAAGCCAAGGTAAGCCAAAGTAGATATTTGCTATGGTATATGGTGTGGTATATGGGTAATCATAATGAAGTTGAATTCCATCTGAAAAACGAGAAGTATCCTCGCCCAAAGAAATGAAACACAAAACAAATTTTTTGAACAAAGAATTTTGTATCTGTAATCTACACGCATTATAACCTTCTCTGTGAAACAATCAAGAACGGGGTTGGTGCACGGACCTAAATATTTTTTGTGTCGATATCTACTCATATTGCAATGCAAATGCATCTAATCTATCCGCCACGAAAAAAAGGTAGGGAGGATGAAAAAAATAATAATCTTTTAAGAAGAAAACTCACTGTTTCTATTTGTTCCTCTTTTTTTTCGCAAAAAAACTTGCAACAAGAAGGAGATCCAGTAGGTGTAAAACTTGACCTGTATGAGGAAAGATGAAGATGATGGGTGCAAGCATGCACGCATGTGAACATATAAAACCATTGCACGCATTAATATATGCCAGGCAAGTAGCATAAATCTGGGAGAGATTCCTCACACAATAATGATAAATCACCATTCTCATCTTTTCAGCAGACTTCGTAGAAATCAGGATCGTTTAAAATGGCATTAGTGAATGGGCCAAGATGTGTCGCAGTTTTGGGAAGAAGATCGTATCCTAATTAATACACTCATTAATTTAAAAAATGTAATAGAATTTAATTGTGTTTTATTCATCGAAACATAATTAATACTTCCTTCCTGCAACAATTGCTTCTGCTGCTGCTACAGACGACGATGATACCCTGAGAATTGCGCATTTTTACAGCAAATTTTGCGCATTTTTACAGCAAATTTTGCGCAATGCAAGTCAGTCATTTAAGTGCAGAAAAAAAAGTTTGCATGAGGAAACACAGACAGACACACACACACGTCATGCCTTATTTACGACAATAATATCTTCATTTTTTATTCTAAATCCCTTAAATCTCACACTAAATACTCGTCTCCTTTTTCCTCCACCAATTTTCAACTTGCAGCTGCAAACTCACAAAACTCATTTCGTAACTCATGTGTGCTCACTCACATTAACGTCTTTATTAATTCTTGTTGATTTGAAACATTTGAGCAAAAACAACTTTCATCTCTACAAAAAATGCAGATTTTGTTTCTACATTTTTTTTCAACCAGAGAATCCTAATAAACATGACTGATTACGCTGTATTGTATGGTGGCGTGGGAACAGTAATAAAATTAAGATTAAAAAAGAACAAAAATCCAATACAAGTCATCTCAACAATTATATGCGTAAAAAGTTGCTCAAAATTATGATCGTTTCCTTGACTACTTTGTTTATATATTTTTCTTTTTTCTATCCCAGCATGATCATTTTTTCTGCTTGTTTTGCATCATTTTTTTTTCTTTCAAAAGTCTTGAGTGAAAACTCAAAAAGTTTCTCACTTGCAAAAGAACAAAAAAGTGGACAGATATTTAGAGGAATAAATTTCCCCCCAAAAAAATTCATTCATAAGATTACTCGAAAATTACAAAGCTTGATGATTACACACAGACAATGTACAAATAACAATGAGATGCTTTTCTAGAAGTGAAGATAGATAGGAAGCGTAACAAGTGTGCATACTCAAGTCACCCAGTCATTCATCATTATCTTTAAAGAAGCATGAAAGTTGTAAAAAAGTGTATGTGCTTTATCTTCTCTATGGTAATCAGGGGAAAAAGGCATATATTTTACATTATTATCATTTATTGCAATCATAGACGGATGATCCTCATGAGTACGGATGCATGCGTACAACTTTTTTGACTAGAACGGATGCAACGCATATCATTTCATTGTTTACTCTGCAGTACACATGCACAAGTCGACTGGTATATCGTAATCATAATAAAATGTATGAGTAATTATGGCTTTTTTTTCATCATGACGAAGACGACGACACAGAGACTAGTTTTTTTCTTGTGGATGTGTGTGCACTCTTCAAATTGCGGCTGTTAGGAAGCTGCTTTTTTGGTGGACTGCCAAAAAAGTTGTACTGAAAATAAAATGCATTAGATATTATGCATTGCGCAGGTGTTGTCTTTGTTACACATTACATTGGTGTTGGTGGCAGACCATAATAATCTATCTGTTATCTTTCATCTTGGTACACACACGAATCACACGGTGGGAGAAAATCACTCGAAAGTTGGAACAATCACATTGACATTGATGATTATAGTAAATCGATGGGAATCGTGATATAATCGCGGCTTGTGTGCTTATCGGCAAGGCACTCTTTCAGTGCCTGTCTGCATATGTATCACTCTTTTTTCGGATGTACTGCTACTACACACCATAATCATATCATTGATAAGTTTTAGGTATTATGTTGCAGGGCTTCAAATCAGACTCCTTTGTTCTCCTTAGACCACATCGTCACTTCCACTGCACGTGAGAAATATTTGGGGATGATGAGAAAAAAAAATGTCGATCTCTATTTCAATCAGTCCCTTGAACCAATTCTTTCCTCATTTGCATATCTATTCTAACAGAGAAACCCCAATTTTCAGATTAACAGATGGTAAAAGAATTTTCCCGAAAATGGTGAGGAATGCGTTAAACGCTTCCTACGTAATTTTCTCTGAGCATTTTTGGGGCGATTTAAAACACACAATTAATAATACACAAAGACCCAAAGAGAGCTCTCTAAGTCGTCATTACATCCGTATCCTTTTGCCCTAAATGCAAATTTTCTATGGCGAAGGAAAAAAAAGGGTAGGCTTTTTTGAGTGGATTCTTTTCTATATCAGATCATCATTCTCATTTCGCTGTGGTCATCTCAATTTCTCTGCGTATTTGGCAGCCGGAGTAGTTGACTCTGTGGAGTTGGAGTTTTGGCAGTGGAAGGGGTGGTGTAACTTTGCAGAGAGATGCAAAAGAAGAAAAAGTACCGCTAGAGGCAGGGTTATTTACAAGTTTGCAAACAACATGGTGGCATCGCATCCCTAAAAAAACTTGATGCTGATCATATTGAATCGTCACCACCGTGTGGCAATATACCTTCATGTTTTTTTTTTCTTCACATTCTTTTCAACCCGAGTTGTCCTCTTCCTCCGACCAATATAATGCGACGAGTTTAACCTTGCAAATTCATTAATTTAATAATAAAATCCCATTACTGTCCACCTGTATGCAGTGGGCGCTAAACAATTCCTCTGCTTCATTCAAGTCCAAATAAATTCTTTTCACAAAATTCCGCATCATTCCAACCACACAGCGCACATTACATGAATAAATTTAAAAAGTCGTTTTTTCCCTTTAAAAAAATCGGTGTATAATATCAGCTCACAGTCTCTTTTTTTGCGATTTGAATCTCAGCCAAAAACTGACAATGAGCACATAAATTGTCATGCATCATTTTTTAGAGATGTTCAAGCCAATATTGAAAATAAGCAGGAGGTATTCAATTTCAAAGAAGAGTGTGTGCACACACAAACCACAAGATATTTACTTGTTCAACATTCTCATGCTAATTGACTGTCATAATAATAATATCATTCGATATGCCTTTTCTCGGCCAAAAAGAAGTTCTTTTGCTGGCTGCAAGATAAGCTACGTGAGATGATGTACCGGATAAGAAGGGAAAAAGAATGATAACAGGACTCTTAACAAGAGTTGATATTCAAAAAAATGACATAATTATGGCATATGAAATCCCTATAAAATCGCACTAACAAACAAGATTTTTTTCTCTCTTTTCCTACACATAAAAAATGTATACATGTTGAAACGGTGTTTAATATTTCAAGTATTATTATCAATGAATATATCAAATAGAGAGGTCAAGTTCACTGAAGGTTGCGCCATTTCGACGAATGCGCATAATAAAAAAATATTTTAACGTTTCACTACCTGTCCTAGAAGAATAAGCACACATAATGTGTATTATAATTATGTAGGAAAATGTATGACATAAAATAGTCCGTCAAATAGTTGGGTCAACTGAACTCTGAAAAAACATGTATTGATCTCCTTGGTTGTTACACCTGTGCTCATAAACTGAGACTCGGAAAGTTGCACACTTCAATTCTCCGAATGATCATCATGCGACATACCTTTTAACCAGGTCTTCAATAATAAATAAATTCAAGTTGTTTTGCTGATGCATCAGGAATGATGTGATAATATGTAGGTATTCACACAGCTCATTTTTTTGGTATGCCAAAACAGCGAAGACATTGGGGGAAAAGCAGGTGAAATAGGGAATTACTGAAGACATGAAGCCAGGCTAACCTGAGAAGTAGGTATCTATTAAGGTGAGTCAGATTCATCTCCCATTTAAATATCATCATTGATGTGTGTGTGATGGTGAAACAGGCAATTTCACAATGAGTGCCATGCCACTTTGAAAGAAAAATTCGGACGACTCTCCTCCACACACACAAAACTGTTGATGATGAACAGGTTGAAAAAGTTGGCAGACTGGCTTGATTAGCTGGGATGTATTACTTTGCTCACCCAGTTCGAGATGACGATATCAACGTTCGGTATTATCATTATTACCATGGTCATATTTCGTGTACGCGACCAACGTCGGCAAAAAATATACCGAAAAATGTGGTACTCTCTCGAGTGAAATAAGTACAGTAGCAAGGGGGAAATAACATTACTCTTCGAGGAGTCGCCAAAACTAACAGAGTTACAAGAGACCTACTCCTGATCCCGTCATGTCGGTCGGTGGAAAGCCTGATAAGAACGAAAAAAGCTTTTAAAGCAGTGCTTTGTTTTCTTCAAAATATTCTTCAGGTGTCCGGAGGTCTCTCAAATGAAGGGTTATATGTGCCAAATGAGACACTCTGACAACACAAACCTCAAACTTTTCAATGATGAAAGCTTATATTTGGCAAATATTTCCTTTTCTTCGAATGAAAAGGAAGATGCACAGTGTGAATCCAATATTTTACACTTTTCACCGTTACTCTTGAAACGTGATGAAAATTTGGTATTGATACGTTGCTTGTAACAATGTATCCTTCGAAAATACAAAATATCTTTAGTCCAGATTGTATGTACATGTGGGCGTAGAAGTAGCATCAACCAACATGGTCAAATAATTCAGAACAAAAAATTCTGAAGCAGGCTCTAGTTTTTCAGCAGATTGTAATCTTTGGTCCAGAGTAAAATGAGTTTTTCTAGTGCACGTTTCAAACTCCTTGAAAACATCAGCTTTCCACTTCCTCTCGCGTTTTCGAATCATGTGAAAGATAAAATGTTGTAGAAATGCGAAATCTATATTTTGACAGCTTTTTTTTACCATTTCATTTTTATGCTCCTTTCGCATCTTGGCACCATGTTTTTCGTAAAAGTTTTTATAGGAAAGCGCAGCAACCACACGAAAATTGCTACTCAGCCAATTCCTCAGACAACTCTGTATTATAAGAGGTAATAAAAAAATTAAATAAAGTAGAATGTAGAAATTACAAATCGAGAGGAGAGCAGCTTTAACCCACTTTTTCCAATTTCACCGATGCATGCAAAAATCCCTTTTGATGGGCTCACCGTTCTGCTGCAATCTGTTAAATTTGATACGAACACTGCAATAAGATGTAATATTTCTTTATGTGCTAGGAACATCTCAAATATCTTGTTTTGCAACTTGTTCTCTCCAATCGAAACACACAAAAGCATTATTTTCTTCTGAATTCAGCGATTTTAGGCTAATTTTTACCCTATTGAACTGTTTTCCTTACAGTTCTGCATTCCGCAAATGAGAAAGCAGAAAAAAGAACAATGTAACGAGCAATATATTTATTGTTTCGTTTTGCTGACCAAAAGTGTTACATAATTGCTAAAGCAACTATAACGACTCCATCAACAGAAAATACCGCAAATCATGAAGATAGGTAGCCATAAACTATGCTCGAGAGAAGGAAAAACTTGAAAAAATTCATTCTTCCTTCCAGAAATACATTAAATTTGTCATCGCTTTTAACCCTTTCATCCTTTTCTAAATCAGACATTTTAATATCCGATTTCTCAACTTGCTCATTTTTAGTGGGTGAAATGTAAACCATAAAAATTTCCGCTAGGAATGCTGCGTCTCAGTGCACTCTTCTCCGTGCAATGTCTTCAACCCAATGAAAATGAAATACCTACCTACGCTACACACACAATATCATGCAAGCAGGGCAAAAAGGTTGCGAAATTCTTGTTTCTCATAAAAAATCAAGTGTGGTAAGAAAATAAGACGTGCTTAAATGCCATCGCGATTGGGGATCATGTTGGTGGGTAAAACTGAAACTGGTATTTTTGCTGGTGGTGGTGGGACGAGGACGTTACTGTAGACACAAGGCTTTCTCGTCGTCCTCACCTCTCGGCTCAGTCATTTTCATACGAAACCTGGTTAACATGGGCAATCATTAAATTTTATTTGGTGGAAGGCGTAATACAACCAAACTAGAATAGATGTAATAATAATATGCATATATAGTTCGCCTTCCTGATGATGAATATGCCGTTGTTTCTTACACTCAACAGCGGCCACTTCATCTTTTCTCTGAATTTCATGATCTCTTCCACACAAAACTATATACTGACCGGGGAGAACAGATGAATGATCAGTTTTACTGAATATCGCTATATATCCAATCATTATGACTAGTTGGGAGTCAAGGACCAGTAGCATGGTACCCTGACGAATATGACGAATTCATAGACAGTTAAGAAATCTGTATGCATACGAATATATAGAGAACTTGTGTAGTATTTAATATTACTGTTTATATTTTCGTAGATTGAAATTGCCCTGGTACAAACCGCTTTCTTAGAGCTGCTCCATCATTCCTTTAAAAAAAAACTAGCCCCAAAAATATTACACAAGCTGAAGAAGCGAAACATGTGCACACAAACACACGACACGCATTTCAGAGTGAAGAGCAACAGGTATCTGTGAAGAAAACGTGGAACACAATCAGCGATTATTTTACATGCAACCTAATAATCTCGTCTGGTATTACAGGTTTAACCTACAATTTTCTTTCTCTCTACTAAATAGTCCTCATCACATCCTCTTTCTTTCAAGCTAATTGACGAAAAGCCAAAAAAAAAAAATCCTTTCAAATGACAAAAATACATTATGAGGAAAATATATATGCACAAAAATATGAAATCCATATATAGCTGTTGTGATTCTCATGTTTTCTATCTACTTCGCACACTTGTCGCTCAGCATGATTTACATAAAAAAATAGACGGATGGATCACATATCGACCTTGCCAACAACTTTATTCAAATCAGCGATCCATTTGTGCTGCTAATGGGAATAAATTTCAGATTTGTACTACATACTTCTCTCCACATCCTGTTAAAAACTAGTGGACAAAATAAACGAGACCAGTTTGAATCTGGGGGACCAACCGAAAACTTAATACCAAATCGAAAATTCTTCTGCTCAAGTACAATTCTCTATGTAGATGAATGAAAACTATGTGCACTGATGATGCAGTAGCCAAAAGATGGAAAAAAAATATAAAATGCATGCAAATTTGTAATGAATGAACAATACAACAATTTAACATTATGTATGTATTAATTGTTATGTGGTTAAAACAAACATTTTTGCCAGGTTGCATGACAACCTCGAAGAGACCACGTGCACAAGTCAAACTTCATACCTATTCCCCATCTTCAGCTAATTTTTGGGTGTGGGCGTATATTCAAATTGGCCATCTTTCCATACTCATCTTCTTAATTTCAAATACATCTCATCATTGTAAAAAATTTAGTGCAGTACATTTCTCGCCTGAAAGCTTAAAAGCCTAAAAAAAGTGTGTTCTCATTATCAACCTCCTTTTCATCATCTTTTCTTACCCAGAAACAGTTGTCACTTGTCGCATTCGAAAGGAAAGTGGATTGTCTTTGTCACCGTGCCTTCTACAAAGTATCAGCGATAAGAAACAAATTGCGTACTTTTTCCTCTACCAAACCATCTTTCTCTTTTTTGACACATACCGTACTACTTATTTCATGAAAACACCGACAAAGGAGTAAATGCAACTTGAGGCAGAAGAAGGAACGTGGAATGAAAAAGTAGCCAGCAGCAGCGTACACGCAAGCAAAATTCTGAAGTGTTGTATGAGCAATAAAAATGAAAAGTGGGCCATGTTTATCCATTCTGGTTGGTTCGACGAGCCGAGAAAAAAACCTCACTAGATTTTTTTCCTTTCAACACAAAAAAACAACCAGGTTGACTGACTAAAAGCGCAGGTGTAAACAAGCCCAATTTTCTATTCAATTTTGAATACAAATTCATTTACATCATCAACACCACACATACCTTGTCAACATGACTAACATTTCGCGAAAGATTTTATGCTCATGTTGTACACATTTTTTTCCCAATTGTATTTCTACGCAAACAAAGTTTTGACATTTCTTTATGCAAAATATGCATTCATCAAGTTTTCGTGAAGATGAGGAGAACGTTACCTGTAAGGTTCACCTTTAGCAATGCAATATGACGCATCTCGCACTCTTTTTACCGAAAAAGCTGAAAGCATATAAACTAATTGTTAAGCTAAAAAGGGCTATTGTACTGCTTCATTATTAAAATAAATCATTTTCAACCTCAAGAATTTCTCGATTCACCTTTACTGCCGCCTGTTGAAGTTCCCTGCATTCTTTGTTCAATCTACTTGCGCATCAGCGGAAATGTACACTTTACCAATTTGTCTGTCAGCGGTGTCATCACAGCGTTTACAAAAAGGTGAAAATAAAAAAATAAAATGAAAAAAAGGTGAAATCTGATTCTGTTTCTTGTGGAATCGGATTAATTGTTGAGGCGCTGTTGACTAATCACACACGAAATGCCGTCGAGAGTCAAACCGATTAAAACTCTCATTTCTTCTGCATTCATGCTTCTAGATTTTTAATGTTTCTTAACATTAAATTCCACATTTTAGTAGAAATTAGAAATAAGCCAATTCAAATCAAATAGGATAATTACTAATTGACATCATAATTAAAATTCTTTTCGCCGCGATTCTTTCAAGGCAAGTCATAACACTCATAATTCTCACTTTCAATCGTGAAGTGCTTAAGGGTTTTCAAATCTAAATGAATTGCAATGCTTATGCCGCACATCGCAATATCTCTTCATGCTTTGCCAAGCATTTACATAATCTGTGCATTTTCAGCCCATTACCATCTTCTCCAACTCCATCTTATTTACAATAATTGATAAAATTTGTAAACTTGCTCATGCGAAAATTCATTAGCGGATTTCGTAAGTGCTTTTTCGCAGATGCTGTAACTTCGAATGTTAACGAAAATCCTCTACGAGAGTTCATAGACTCGCCGACGCTTTCCTAAAATATTTTTCCATTTTTTCCCGGTCAACATTTAAAAATCCTTGTACAACTAACAATAAGTGCTCTTTCTCAACAATTATAAGAAAATGAATGCAAAGACATTGAAAACTTAAAAACGTGCAAAATTGCATTCGAAAATGGGTTTTAAACTTTTAAAACACTCGTTGCGTCATCGTTTGCAAGGCAATATCCAAATAGTAATGACATCAATCGATATGGTTTTAAGGAAACAAAAATATTTGCTTTTGGACCAGACTTTAAAATATTGCATTGTTTTGCGAACATTTCTATTTCTGTGTCTATCTCACCTCAAATATTTTAAGCTGAACTTGTGTGGCGTGAGTTTTTGTATGCAACGTTTTTCACGATGTTTGTTTCCGTCCGAGCCTGAGAATGTTTTCGATTTCTCATGGGTTCCCATGGCATATATTACCCTTCCTTAACATTATAATTGCAGCATATCTATAAATATCATGACATGATTAGAATCATTCATACAGCTATAAACCACGATTCCTACACTTACAATGTATTTCACTATTCTTACATTCCACCATTGTTCTTCTCCCGTCAATTGAGAATAGCATACTTTCCGTGTAAAATAATGTGAAAAAATGTGACTCAGATTTCCGGATGGTGCAGTACACCTCCGTATTAATTACATATACAGAAATAGCTCATTCTCCCATGAACTTGGTTCCAATTGTCCCCCATTTGGTTAGTGTCATCATTAGCGATTATTGTTATGGCATTATGTTTTTCACAGATATTATGATTAACTGAGAAAAACAATGAAGAGAAGGATCTTTCCTGCTTTTGCTCTCCATTTCGGTACATCCCTGACAAATAAGCTTGCGTGCATAAAAGCTAAAAATGCTTTCGGCAGAAAATGCCAAAATAAATAGAAGCCTTCTCAAAAATGTGTAAACTCAAAAGCGAGATATTCTACAGCTCAGGATAAGAATCCATGTAGAATGAATGCGTGACAGAGAGCGACTTGTACCCTGAAACAAAAATCTTATCCGAAGGTTTAAAAATAATTGCTCATTTTACTTTTCTACATCCACAGCACACACACTTTTGACTTTTACTTGACACAAGAATTGCATTACGAATAGATCCTGCTTGCATGCAAGTACGCTACAAGTAATGGCACTAAAATAGTCTGCACTTTTACTTCTTAAGAACTTGCAGTTTTTTTCCCCCATTTACCTTATCAATCTTAAACTATTAAACTCTATCGTTTCAATACGTATCATATACACCCACATTACATTTTTTTATGACCAGGTTTTCTACTCTCAGTCGCAAGCATGCACACGCAACATTAGACTTAATCATAATCGTAATATCCTGTGTAAACTTGCTCTCTTGTAGTCAGAAAACCGCAATAATGAAACTCATTAAATCTGATCACTTCTCTACGTTTTCCACTTGCTCGTGTGATGAAGATGATTCATTGCGGGTTTCCATGACATTCCCTTTCCTTTGCGACAAGTGAGGCGAGTAACATGCGACGAAAGAGAATCTTTGCATGCAAACTTGTGCGTGCATTTCTCTACATACTTTACCATTTGACATGCACAATATGGAACATCATGTTCTTCTTTCGCACTCACTTTTTTAATTTCCATTGTCCTTGTCACTACTTACGACAATGTCGTCTGTTTACATTTCAAAACGCTCCGTTCTTCTGCCTTCATTCTTTTCACTTACATTAGCCATTAAATATTCCTCTTATCCTCATTCAGTCGCTCATTCATTATTATTACTTTATTACTCCTTCCTCTGCAAGGATTGATAATGAAGCGTCACTTTTCATCCTTGCCTTCTCCCTCCACTCGTTCCTCTATTCATTTATGAAGGAAAAATACATTCGCAGACCAACTGCTAATTGCAATCTCACCGAAGTACGCTTTCCGTCGGGCATCGCTAAAAAATGCGATTGTACTCGCTCTCAAATCAGCTTAAGGCATCATTCTTTCTACAAAGTATGAAGAGTACATCAGGTACTGAACATTATATCAAGCCACTATACAAAGCCGCCCTCGTCTATATCACAATAACTACCAGAAAAGAAGCTCATACTGTAGTTGTCGGTTTAGTGTCAAAAGATTCAAATCCATTTAAATCAACTACCATTTGATTCAGACATAATGATTCAATATACCAAATGATTCAATATGCTTTTTGAATCAATAGGTCA
>JAQIXX010002646.1:0-23373 GCA_034700605.1 Willowsia nigromaculata | reverse complement strand
GGATTTGACTTGACGCATCCGCAACATGGTGGTGCGACAATGTTTGACTAGTTTTTTCCTAAATCCAGGTTGAAAAAGTATTTTATGCATGGTATTCGAATGATCATGATTACTATATCCCCACTCAATCATAAATCTGTTGGATGGATTTCCAAAGTCGTTTGACTCATACTTGTCAAATATTGAGCAGTGCAAACTATAATAATGCAAGTTTAGCACTATTGTAATAAAATTTCCTCCAGAACCAGCAATCATTTTAATTTCTTTGTCACGCATCCAAAACAACAAAGGAAGAATTTTGAAGTAGGATTGTGGTCCAAAGAAGTTTTGTGCTTTATCTCTAGTTCCTAAAATGTTTGGGTGATCTGCTCCAATATATCTTAATTGCATTGATCCACTTATATTAAAGACAGTAACTGTAGGCAGATGAACCATGCACCGCAATGAATGCTTTTGGGTTGAATTGTCCTTGACGATTGGCAACTTAAGATAATATAAATCCCAACGTGATAGATTAGGTGTCCCTTGGAACGAAAAATTCCAATATGTGTGCAAGGTGGCACAGTTTTGTCCCTTGCACCATTCCATCATGCTTTCTTGAATGAGAGGACAGTCTCCTAAACTATGAATGAAGTAGATTGTGCATTCTGCAAATAACAGAAATACATTTTTGTACGTACCAGTAATAGAAGAATGGGAAATGTTGCAATGCAATTTTGCTAAGCTGTTGAAATTTATTGTATCCATTTTTTAGTGATGAATCTACGATCTGCAAATTTTGAATGCTTGAAATAGAATTTATTTATTTAAAAATACAAGTTTCTACTTCAAAACCTTTAATTGAGCATTGAAAATCATAAGTGTACTTACATGCTAGCATAACAGTTTATTGAAAATTAAAATTTCACAGTTAGCAAAATCTAATCAGAAGACGAATAACACTTTTTTATACATTCACAATAACATTTTTTCTACTCTTTCAAGTAGAACATTTAAAAGGTTCAGAAGGTATAATATTATATTTCACAAATTCACTTATAAACATTTTCAAACATCAATTGATTACAGGCTGACCTTCTTTATTCAACATTTTTATTTTGAGTAGAAATCAATTGCTATAGTTAATCATTTTCCCCTAACAGTAGTAATTATGTTCACTACAATTTCTAAAATGTTTTATAAGAACTTTTTTATCCAATTCAATGAACAAGTTTCAGAAACATTTAAATAGTTATGATTGATTTTACGTCACCTGAATAGAAGATAAGAGAGCAAACGTAGCATTAAGTATTTTTTGTACATTCAAAGTTAATATCAAGCAAATTTTAACTAAAATAATTGTACGAACACAATGTTCCTAAGTATTACGTTTTAATTTTAAAAAATGAAAAAGTGCATGCCAATCTTTCAGTATTCAGAATACCGTGGAGAAAATACAGCAAGAAATTTCTTCACAAACTCCTATCTCCTTCTCATCAAACTTTTTGCTATCTCTACCCTTCGTATCGTCTTCATCAGTAGTAGTCCCAGTTTCCGTATGCCTCCTTTCCCAATTGACATTTAGCTGAAGTATTAATGATACACAAATAATAGTTCTTCATAACTTTATTAAACATTGTAACGTAATAGTTGGAGGCAAATTAAGTCTTTAAAAATATTTACCTGGCAAGTCTTATGGGGCTGCGAAGTAATTGACTTTGGCAGAACTAGCTTCATATCCAGGTTTTTCCTAACACTGTCGTTAATGTCCTTAGTAGATGGACTTGGCATTGATTTTTGAGCTTCAGAATTTAAAGTTGAAACTGGAGCCTTCAATTTGATTGTCTCTTTTATGCATGTTGGTACTCCAGTTGACATTTTTTCTTCTTCATTTTGAATGGGCACAAAAACTTTTGGCAGGGAATCGCAAATCCTTCCGAATTCATCCTGAGTGCACAATATTACAACGTAAGCATCATCTTGGTCACTAGTCATGTCCGAGCGTAGCCTATGGAGTCCGCCAGTATTGAGCCATTCATCTACTCTGCCAATTAGATTGACATCGATTATCGGCATGAATGGCTTTGGGATACCTTTTAATACATCATCAACCACAAATTCAATAGTTCTTACGTCACTCTGAAATAATAAACAAGCTAATATGAGATTCTGAAAGCTTACTAAAATAGTTACCAATTGTAAATCCGTGAAAGATTTTTTCTTAATAATTTAGCACCAACTTACTCCAACTACAAGAATAACCGAATTTCCAAACTTTGGCTTCTGAGGTGGGATTCCTACCGCAATCCAAATCAATTCGTGCCTAATAAACTGGACAATTTCACCTTCACTTTTGAACCGATCGTTGAAAATCATCTGAATCATTCCCTCGCAATGGTTTCTTGATTCCAATAATTTTGGGAGTTTAAACAAAGCGTGTGTAATAATTGCCATGCAATCAACTGATTCAGAAGTAATCCAAGACGAATTTATAGATTCCCATGATGAACTAAATTCTGCATCTGAACGATAAATCTCTAAGTCTTCATCAGTTTGTGTTTGGATTCCTTTCACTGCTGCTATGCGATGCGCTTTAATCAATGTTGGTATTTTTGAATGGAACATTCTTAAAATTACCGAAATATCAATAATCTTCCACTAAATCAAATACATTAATCTTTCATTTAGTGATTTAGTGATTTTAATTTTAGGAATGACAGCTCCTTTTGAAATCGTTTAAAATATTTGTAATAATATTCCCCTGTTTTTAATTGCTCCTGTTTCTAAAACAATGTATACTTGAAAATTAAGTACAAATCAGAAGCGAGAAGTTATTTGTTGCTTTAACAAGCAAAAATATTGAACAATGATTTAAGCAACGATAGAAAATAGCATTTAAACTTAACAGTTTGGAATTTGGCTCTTTGGTACAAGTAATTTATTTTTGTTTACCTACTGGAGTAATGCATGAATACGCGCTTCATTGTTCTCAACGACATGTGAAAGAAGATGGTTCACGTATTTCCAATGAATGCTTCTCTGATGAGTCATTTAAAGTCTCAATAATAGAAATGAAAAACTTTGAGCAAATGAAGCATAGCCATATTTTATCATTTATGAATTCATTGACAGAATGTAAGTATACATGATATTTTTTGGATTTGTTCTGGTCGGATTACGTACCCAAAATATTTTGATGACTTGATTCACATAATTTCTCATATGGTTGGTTGATTTAGATTTTACGCATGAAATCCTAAGTAAAGTAGGTATGCACCAAAACATATCTCTTGAAGTATATTTATCATTTTCTGATAAGTAGAATACACGGCAATGAGCAACTTGACGTTGTATTACTTAGATAAGTCGTTTATTCTTACAAAGCATTACAATAAATATGTACTTGTTCTGAATTTTTGTGTATGAAATGCGGTATTCATGCATTTGGAAAAAATAATCTTCCCTTTGCATCGCTTCATTTAATTGTGTTTGCGTAAGTGGGCATGGACATGTATTTAGTGAGCTTGATAAGTTCAAAGTCCTGCCTTTATGATGGTGACGTCAGTACACTCATTTGCAACGCTTTTTTTTCTCGATTTCTTACAATTTTTTAGATATTACACAATATATGTATAAGCTATTATCTGCTATTCATCGCCATCAGTCAACATCAATGTGAAATAAATTGCAACACAAAGTACTTCACTCCCTCAAAATGTGAAAACGAAATTAAATCGTAGTAATAATCGCCATCACCATACATGTTAAGATGAATTTTACGCTTATCTACTCAAGATACCCCAGAACTTTCAACAAGTTATTCAAGCCCACAAGCTTCAACCAATTGATAATAAAAAGTGTTTATCAAAGTATTAAGTATTAATTAAGTATCAAAGAAGCAATCGATTTTAAGCAACTCAAATATTCAGGTACGAATTTTATTGGTTTTGAGAATAATTTGAGGTTATCTTTGTACAATGAAATATTTCGGTGAATTGATATTAATTGACTTTTTTCAGCCCGTTGGGATAATCAAAACTATATGCGTATTTCTCATTCAAACTTTTCTTGCTCTACCTACCTGTCAAAATAGTAGTCTACAAATAGCGAATAAGGAGGAAAGCGAGTAGGAAGTAATCGTATTCGTATAAGTAGCGAGTAAAAGTATTACTATCAGTAATCCAATACGTCGACGGATGAGGGCCCTTCTTTGATTTTGGAAATAGACTCCGGAAGGACGAGATGACCAGGAAGGCTGTCTAGTGGTGTGTGATGATGGGCTATGGATTGCTTGAATTCCTCGTTGGCGAAGACAACTGCTCTCATCAACGAAGGGGCCAGCGCGGCAAAATCCGTTTGGTGATATGATCATATTTAATCCAGATCCGGGTTGTTGGAGCACTTCAGGCTGGGCTGTTCCAGAACTGAGTTTCTGGGTTCTTTCAAATTGGCCAAATTTCTGGCTTCCTCCCGATAGCTGGATGCCTTGCTGGAATATTCCAGATTGCTGTAGATGCAGGGCTCCAGATTGCAGAACTTGCTGGGTTCCTCCAGATTGGTCCAGAGTGAGTCCACCAAACGCCTCATTTTTGACTCCTTGAGTAGCTTCTGTAGACCGGCCTTGACCAACGATTTCGCAAGAACCCTCTGCCAGTTGTGGCCCGTCCACTGAACAAAACTGTGATTGTTGTGGAACACCATACGAACGTAGTCCATTTGGTGGTACGATCATGGTTACTCCAGGTGAGGATTGTTGGAACCCTCCAGGCTGGACTCTTCCAGAACTGGTTGTGAGTTCCTGGGTTCCTCCAAATTGGTCGAGTGTTTGGCCTCCTCCCGATAGCTGGATGCCTTGCTGGAGTCTTCCTGACTGCTGCAGATGCTGGGCTCCCGATTGAAGAAGTTGCCGGGCTCCCCCAGATTGGTCCAAAGTGAGTCCAACCAACGCCTCATTCCTGACTCCTTGAGTAGCTTCTGTAGACCGGCTTTGATCAACGATTTTGCAAGGACCCTCTGCCTCTTCAAGACCGCCCACTGAAGAAAGTTGTGATTGTTGTGGGACACAATCCAAACGCCTGGAGAAGTTTTGAAGTCGCCTCAAGTTGATAAGCTGCTCAGAGCCTCCCCTCCGACCTGAGAACACGGAAGGCATCCAATTTGCAGCAGAGTTTGGAACAAGCCATCCACCTCGCAGTACAGTCAACGGACTCTGGTAGCAGTTTGGACAGCCACAAGCTGGAGGGTTTCTGAAAAAACCGGAAGAAGACCGAATTAGCATTTAATTGCTCCCACCAAATCATAGAGATAATTTTTCGGGCTTTAGTTAACTTATCACCTCTGAACCCAGTCGATAAAGCAATTCTCATGGATGAAGCTTCCACAGCAGGGCGCAGTAAAGAGCCGATCCAAATCCCCTCCATTGGCAAGGCCTTCATCCAAGTCCTTAAAGCAAATCATGCAGACACTCGGGGTCCCTCCATTCATTATCCAGTTGTTTAGAAAAGTACCCATTGTCTTCTCTGCTTTTTCTCTTGTCTCCAGTCAGTTAATTGTAAAAAAAAGTGAATGAATTACTTGTCTATGCAATGGCGTCAGTGGTGGAATCATAGCATTCTTCAAAACCACTGTTCTGGTCATGAAAATTGAAACTAGAAATAATTTTGCTTTTATTCAAGTTGACTGGTGGAAACAAAAGTGAACCATGGTGAGTAACCAACAGATCTTTTCTCATACTCAGGTCATCATGATCATGATCGAAGGCACAAAATGTATATAGATCTCAAATCTTCTTCAAAATTACTAGTAAATAGCCAATGCGAATATTTCATGTCTCAGATCACCCCTTCCATTCTTCCAAAAATTAGAAATGAAAAATTAGGCTTTTGTACACAAATCCAAATGAACTCATTAGAATCACTTGGAAAGACATTGGGGTTACCTGAGACTTCCAAAAGATGTTATCAACTAAATTAAAGTGGGTTGACAGCGTTGACACAGTAGAGTAGCCAGAGAGTATGCATTTAAAATTAAGTATGACGCCTACTCTCAGAGAGTAGGCGTCATATTGTAAAGCTAGCGTTTACATTGAGATGGAGACCACTCATTCCATTCCCCACCTGGACACCACGTCATCCTCTCTGTCAGGTTCAATGGTCATCATGGATTTTCAATTTGCTTTTTTTTTAGAAATTCGAAAAGTAATCTACTAAATTAGATGACTATGTAACTATGGGATGTACATTTTAAGTTTGAAAGCATTTATATTCATGAATAAGGTTTGTATAGACAACCGGGTGTATAGGGCTGATTTTCTCCAAGAAAACTTCACTTGCGTCAAAAAATTTTTATGCAGGAATGATCAGCATGAAAAGTACTACCAGATGCAACTTTCAGATTTTCAAAATTTTATACTTTACTCTGCGCATAATATACCAAACATTCAACGTTCCAAAACCATTTTTTCTCGATTCGCCATTTTATCCACTGCATCTGGATAATTTTGTGGTTCCTTTTAATTTTATCTGCCTGCAAAATGCCACCGGAAACCCCATTGAAGTTAGTGTTTGCACTGATTTTCTCGTTGAGTTTTGGAAGTGGAGAAGCGTGCATGACAAATAAAAAGTCTACCAATCCCGACCCCGTCACAACCGTCCATCCGGATAGAGTGCAACTTTTTAAGGATGCTCTGGGGTGGATGACAATCCGGAAGAATAAAGAGCTGGTGCCCGAGCCACAACTGTCTTTGTTTCTCGACCGTCTGAAAACCGTGTTCTCTTCCTGTCAGCAGCCACCAGCAGCAGCATCAACACCACCACCACTAACTTTTACCACTGGTACGGGACGACGGGCACAGCCAGAGATATTTACAGCTAGTTTACTAATTATGTGTCAGTTAAAATTACGTAGGGAAATATATTTAGTGAAGTAATTCTTGCTCCGGATTTAAATAGTGATTAGGGTTGGGAGTTAGTTGACGGGAGGATTTACAAGATTGGGAAAAAGTTGATTGGGGATCTGGAGAATAGAGAGTTTATATGATTAGCAATCTGACGAAGTGAGTTTTGTGTGTGAATAAATAAAAATGTCAAATAAAAATGGGAGATGCTTTACTTTGATGTACCAAAAGTGCTTTACTTACATTTTTCCCTTTCCGTCCCTCACCACCACATAGCCTAAAAATAAAACTGGCAATTAGTTGAGGTTTGAGTGAAGGCTTGCTTTCGCTTCATTAAGAGTGCCTACATGGTGACTGTGGTTGCTTAAGCATTACCTCATACCTATTACGGTTTCTCTCTCTGCATACTTTTGAGTGATACATAGAATAGTTGCTCTTTTAAGCTTAACCCTTTTTCATCCCTTGTCTCCATTTGGCGCTATTTCTCAAATTTCGCGTCGCGACAAATTGGGGACACACTTATTGTCAAAAAACTCAAGGAGACACATTATTCTATGATAGTAACAGAATAACTCCATAGACATTGCGATTTTTCCGTTTGCATGATTTTCAAACGACAACGAACTGTAATTCTTTTAAGCTAATGGCTTTGCCGTTTTTGTTTCATCCTGAAGCTTACGTTTTCGATGTGGCCTGTTAACAATATAAATTATATTGTTACAATAAAATACTGAAAACAGGTTTTTCATTGATAATTTTATTAATAAGAAAAGTATCTACTTGAGTACTGGAATTCATTATGCTCACTATTTTTTATTGCAATTCAACTGCAAAATTACAAGAGTTTCAAGCCAAAAGAGTACATCAAGGAAATCGTTCGTGTTCAATTCATCAGAAGTAGATTGCTAGTTATGTAAACAGTATTTTTCATTTCATGTACTACAGAGTACAGTGAAGGAAAGTTTCATGGCATTTTGGCGTTTTTTGTTTGAGCACTTTGCATCTGCTTGAGATTCTGCGACACATACGGCACCATTTCGTCGCTACTTTTATGCCTAATGCCTGGTTTTCCTACATATATGCATATCTACTTGAAAATATGCCTGGGCTAAGGGCTGAGTTGAGATGAAAAATGTATAAGGTTAAAATAGCGACCAGTCTTTATCTGATTCAAATGTATGTAAAAGAATTTCTCCTTACCACAAACTTTGCGTTGCCTTAACCTCTTTATCGGTTTTCTATGCCAAGGGGCATTGTCATTTGGAATTCTCTATGTTTAGTTGCTGATTTAAGTAAGGAACAAGCAACATGAAACATGCAAGAACAACAAAAATTGCATTCAAAAGTATGCAATAAAGTTATTAACTCGTTTTATGGAATAATACTAATTCTAATCTAATTGTAAGTGGCACTTTTTATAAGTTTTGTATATATACTATGTGAAAAATGCAGCTGAAATCTATAAATCATTTTAAATATTTGTGCATTAAATGACTAAAATAAAAAATATTGAACCATTTGGTCGAGCGAATGCAGCATTTTATGCTAAAATAACTCATATGATTGCGGTGTCTTGCCACCGCACCACGGGTCAAATCAACCCCGAGTTCAAAAAAAAAATTCCCGAATTCCCCATGCTTGAAAGCATAGAAGTACCGAATTTCATTCAGTTTGTCCAAGTTTTAACTTTTGACCCCTCTCCCTGGGGTCAAATCAACCCCGGGGTCAAAAATTCTGTTCCTACCGAATTTCCCATGCTCGAAATGACAGGCATGCAAAAAAAAATTTTTTCGCAAAAAATGGCACATTTTGTGAACACCACCCGCATGATTTTGGACGTCACCCTAATTTTGTCCGGAATGTAAACGAAAGCCGCTTTACGTTGGTGGCAACTAATATTTTTAAACGGTATTTAAATTGACCGCTGATTTGATAAATACAAGTAAAATTCATTATTATTTATTAAATTATTTGACGCCGTGTGCGTCTGTTTTGTAGTCTGACTTCCCTAATATATCACAATGTACAAATTTTAAGCTTAAACTCCTCAAATAATCTGTTTCAATGAAGGTTGCTATTGACAATATGTTTCTTATTGTGCATCCAGTATATCCAGCTGTGAAAACCAGTCGTCCTCTAATCCAAATGCAGAGTTGCCAGATTCATTGTTAGTAGCTTCACTATCGTTATTATCCATATCATTTGTAACGCTATGTGTATCACGGCCATACCAATGGGACAGTTGATGATGTCCAAAGGCGTTCCAGCCTATAAATATTTTAGAGCCTTTCTCACACACGTACTGCCTTTCTCTGGAAATAGTTTCCTCGGGGAATTGAAGTTGGGACTGGTTTTCGAAAGGTTGAGAGCAGTTGGCTATGTTTTTGTGGACTATCAGCTCACTTGTTAAACTGAATGTTTGTAAGCATTGATCACACTTATACGACTTTTCTCCATAGTGGATCGCTTTATGGGCCCTGAGTTGACTTGCTAAACAAAATGTTTCAGGACACTGATCGCACTCAAACGGCTTTACTCCAGAGTGAATCTTTATGTGGACCCTGAGATTCCTTAATGATCTGAATGCTTTAGGGCAGTTATTGCACTTGTACGGTTTTTCTCCGGAATGAATTCTTTCGTGGACCGTCAGTTCACCACTCTTGCGAAATGCTTTAGAGCATTGATGGCACTTGAAACGTTTTTCTCCAGAGTGAATTCTCTCGTGGACAATAAGGTTACTACTCGTACAAAATGCTTTATGGCACTGATTGCACTTGTACGGTTTTTCTCCAGAGTGAATCCTCTGGTGGACCGTCAGCTCACTGCTTGAACGAAATGCTTTTTGGCAGTGATTACATTTGTACGGTTTTTCTCCAGAATGAATTCTCTCGTGGATGATAAGGTTTTTACTCGAACGATATGCTTTAGGGCAATGATTGCACTTATATGGTTTTTCTCCAGAGTGAATTCTCTCATGGACCATCAGGTGTTTTCGGCTAATATATGCTTTATGGCAGTCATCGCACTTGTACGGTTTTTCTCCAGAATGAGTTCTCTCGTGAATCGTCAAACCACCACGCTGGCAAAATGTTTTAGGGCAGTATTTGGACTTGTATGGCTTTTCTGAAGAGTGAATTCTCTCGTGAATCGTCAAACCATTGCGCTGGCAAAATGTTTTGGGGCAGTATTTGCACTTGTATGGCTTTTCTCCAGAATGATTTCTCTCGTGAATTGTCAAAGACCCACGCTGGCAAAATGTTTTAGGGCAGTATTTGCACTTGTATGGCTTTTCTTCAGAATGAATTCTCTCGTGGACAACAAGGTTACTACTCGTACAAAATGCTTTATGGCATTGATGGCACTTGTACGGTTTTTCTCCGGAATGAATTCTCTCGTGGACCGTCAGTTCACCACTCGTGCGGAATGCTTTAGAGCATTGATGGCACTTGAAACGTTTGTCTCCAGAATGAATTCTCTCGTGGGCAATAAGGTTACTACTCGTACGAAATGCTTTATGACACTGATTGCACTTGTACGGTTTTTCTCCAGAGTGAATTCTCTTGTGGATCGTCAGTTCACTACTCCTTCGAAATGCTTTATGGCAGTGATCACACTTGTATGGCTTTTCTTCAGAATGCATCCTATCGTTGAACTTCATCATCATCATCATATTGATCCAATGAAATGCTTTTTGGACAATATTTTCACTTTTAGGCATGTGTTCCAGATTAAATCCTCTCATGCACGTTAAGGTTATTCCTGTGACGAAATGTTTTAGCACAGTGACAGCACTTGTATTGCCTCTCTTTACAGTGCATCCAATGATTGTGCGTCAGCGCACGTTTCTGCTAGAATGTTTGAAGACACTTATTGCACATTTTTCGTTTTTCTCCAGACAGAATCCTCCCATAGTTTATTTAGGACATTATTTGGTAAGTACTAAAATTGTTGCTGTATTTCTCAAGTTCTTGATATAATTATATTAATTTTATTTTTTGGACAATGCAATACTACACTTAATTAGGTGTGACGAGAATTGCCATCCTTGATTTAATCCAAGTTTCACTTTTACGAATAAAATACTGCAAGAACTGACATTTTTTCAATAGATTACTTGTAAATAGCCAGAACACTTCAAGTTAGATAATACTCACAATGTGTTCGTTTCGTTTATCTCGAAAATCAATCGCCACATTTCAAAATCTACGTTAAAGATCTTTCGCTGTTTGCTCACACTTTTACAATAACACGAGCACATGCACAACAATATCCGCAGTGCTTAACTGCATATTGTTTTTTTCCTCTAAAAAAATAATTCATATTGTTGTTTGGTATTTACTGCAACTGCTACGGGCTTTTTAAAATATCTTAATTGACACGTTTATGCTGCTTCACATTCACTAAAATGTAACGTTTAAAATCTCATACCCGTTTATAAATTAAAATGTCAATGTATTTGTGTTGAATTCTAGATGTTAAGTTATGCCACGCATGAATTAACTTTGAACACTTTTCAAGAAGTTAATTAAACAGATCGGTTTAGAAGATAGTCCAAATAGTTAAGATGAAATAGTTCCCACTTTCACGCTCCCAAATTTCAATCCTGCAAAATCCACAGAAGTTAATTTACATAGTGGCTTATTT
This sequence comes from Willowsia nigromaculata, assembly GCA_034700605.1. Lineage (NCBI taxonomy): Eukaryota > Metazoa > Arthropoda > Collembola > Entomobryomorpha > Entomobryidae > Willowsia > Willowsia nigromaculata. The sequence goes on along the minus strand of JAQIXX010002646.1, from coordinate 11,855 downwards.
TCTTTCACAAAAACAATATTTTTTGGGCACCTCGGCACTATTCATAACACTCCATTTTCACTGCAACTACTGCAAGATTGATAATGTTTACCCATTAACTTTTGTTCCCTTATATTTTGAGGAATTATCACATATAATCAATAACAAATATTAAGCTTCATGCATGCTTAACATCTTAAATGTGAATGCGGTCGTGTTCGTTTTTTAAGTGATCCCTTCTCCAACGTAATTTTTACTTTCATAAATAATTATTTTAGCCAGCTGAAATTTGGCTTGCAGATTAGTTCAAAGCGGTTGGATTAATTAGGATAAAAATATCACTCACATCTGCTCGTTTTGCCTGTATCAAATCTTATTCTTTCCGTTTTATTTCACTCTAGTCACTTTTGCTGCCTCACTAGCTCAATTGAACACTACAAAATCGGATGAAATTTTGTATTTAGGCAGTCCTGTTTCATATTCTATGAAACAATTTTCACAGTGACAGCAACTTCTGCATGCATGAAATGCATCTTAATTAATTTGTTTCTCCACTTGTTGGTTGAGAAAATAGTCAACTGTAACACATACGCACAATTAACTTCTATGCGAGTTTAAACGTAGATGTGTTCGTGCTCGTGTCATGACAGAGACTGATTTCTCTCATGAATTAGTTTTTGACATTTTCAACAGTATCTAAAGGACCGTTACATTTTCCCCTTTCCGTCCCTCACCACCACATAGTCTAAAAATAAAACTGGCAATTAGTTGAGGCTTCGACTTGAGTAAAGGCTTGCTTTCGCTTCAGGAAAAGTGTCTACATGGTGTCTTTAAGGTTGCTTAAGCATTACCTCATACCCATTACGGTTTCTCTCTCTGCGTACGTTTGAGTGATACATAGAATAGTTGCTCTTTTAAGCTTTTACCTTTTTCATCCCTTGTCTCTATTCGGCACTAATTTTCATTTTTTCCAATTAGCTACATATACATGCATTTATGCTGAAAATCAGAATAAAAGTGGCGACAACTTGGGGATATACGTGTTCTAAAAAAACTCAAAGGAACAAATTATGCACTGTAAGTAACAGCTTCCCAATCCAGGAAATAAAGAAGAATGCCGACATGATGAGAATCATCGCTCTTTTAAGCTTCTACATTTTTGTACCCTTTGTCTCAACGTAACACTTACATTTTTTAAATAGTTTTATATATTTATATGCGGAAAAAACTGTTAAAGTTGCGGCAAAGATGTGTCGTAAGAATCCAAAACAGTTCTCTGATAATCACGTATTATCATCTAATACTGGACACTTTCTGAGAGCAAACGTTTAATGCGAATGGCATCAGAAGTTAACTTGCAGCACATTAAGACTCAAGAAATTGATAAAGGGTAAAACATACATTATGTTAACTAATCATAATATGCTTATCAATTTTCCATTAAAATGCAGCTATGTACACGTTTTGTTTGTATATGGATGAAATTTAGTAGCTAAAAATGGACAACAAGATTGTGAGAAAACGAACCTTATGTTGTTGTTTCGGTATTATATGCTTGATGCGGCAAATTTTTTATATTATATAAATCTTGACAGTTTGAAAATTCAGTTGTGCGGTGAATCTAGAATTGTATTTTTATAGTGGTGTCGCCATGCTTTCACTTTAAATTAATTGTTTCAGAAGCAGAAAGATGATTTATATTGGTAGCTGGCGTTCTAGGAGAAACTCAATGCACACTAGAATTCAGTATATCCAACATAAATTTTAGGATACAATTTTAATATTTTTAATATGCAATACATTCTTTAGATACTTGTTTTCATTTCATCTTTCCTGAGGTTGCAGTTCATACAGAACAAAGCACATAATACACTGGTGCAATTCACGGTTTTTTGAAAGCAACTTTAATGCATGAACAGTTTTCTTTTTAAAATGACATAAAAATATAATTTTTTATCGCTCACAATGTTAACTTATTCTTCCAGCATCATTGCTGATCGATTTAAAGGCATTTCAGCACGGTATTTGCAATACTGATGAAATTTATTTTAGAGTTGTGTACAGTGCCGTTTTCTATGATCATATGCGCTTTTTTGATAATTAAATTAACGTGTAACAATTCCTGTCATCCTTTGTACTTCAACAAAAAGTTATATGAATATCGTGAGGTTGGTACTGGTGATGATTTATATGGAGAACAACGACAACAAATTGCTGATTGGAATACACGTCATTGCAATAAAATCAAACGTGTGTTTTGATTTTATAAATTTACTTTTATTACACGAACGGAAAACCTTAAATTAGTCAAACATTAGTTAATAATATGTACAAAGCAAAGAGGAGAAATACCAAATTCTGTCTCTCCCAAATTAGCTTAATCAACAAAAGTAAGAGTAACGGGATAATTCCAGACATAATCGTGGCTAGTAGTTCTCAAAACACATGAAAATAAAATAACGGTTTATTGAAGCGCAACAATTTTTACCTTCAACCGTTTGCATTAAAATTTACCGTTACAAACGTAGACCCTACGCTTTGCTACAATCACTGATGGGAGATAAACCTCTTTACAAAATTCTGATAAACTACAAACAGTACCATAAATAGCATTTATATTTTTATGAATTAACTTGAGCAAGTAACCCAGAAATACAAAACAACTTATGATTATACAGCACCACTTTCCGTATATTGGATAACTTATTCGTAAGCTTAATTTATTTTGCTGTAGATAATCACTTAACGTACATGTATTTATATTATGTATCCCACACATCAAAAAGCTTTGAAAACCAATTGTCTTTCAATTCAAATCCAGAGTTGTCAAGTACATACCAAAAAAATTCACTCTTGTTTCTCTCCGTATCAGTGGACTTGCTGCATACACATTTTTTGGTGAGTAAAGTGTGTATAATTATCAATTTTTCAATAAAACTTATCGTTAGATTTGTGTTTCTAAAATAGTTTTGGAAAGTGTTTAATATAAATCTTTTGAAACAATTATCATCCTTTCCCAATTTCAAGTTTCATGTCAAGAAATGATATTATTCCAAGTTTGTTATATTTCTTTAAAACAAGTATATTAAATGAAGTTAGAAGCCCTTACATAAACTCTGGAATTTTAAAACTAGCTGCTTGATAAGATATCGCAATTAAGTTTTGATGTCTAAAATTAAGCTTGGAATAATTTGTCTGTGCTTGTGTTGAAGTCTTGAACAAAAATGATTCTTCTCATGAGTCAGTTTTGAACATCTTCCAATGGTATTCGGTGAAACGGAAAGTACCGTTTGCATTGCCTGTATATGGTTCAGCATAGCATAACCCTTCGCATTGCCTGAAATGCAGTATTCTGCGTTAAAGTTTTAAGAATTATCAGCCAGGAATTCTGTCTCCAGCGATCCCGTTACCTTTCATTTGACTTCATTTCATTTGTTAAAGAGAATCAAAATGGTAATTTCTCGTCCTTTTTCTGTACTTTTCTGTACTTCTTGGCCAAGTTTGTTAGCACTTCTCCTTATACCCCATTAAACCGTCTGAGACTCATGCTGGAGACAAGACTGTTTCATTTTTGTCAAATGATGATTTAGTAATTCGACCCAAGTGGGACTTTTATTCTTGTAAATTGTTCCCTGTAATTTTGTTTGCGTGATTAAAGAACGGCAAAGTCAACAACCGGCCTTTCTAAATTTGCATTTTATTTCACAGCAATTATTTAATTCAACTTGTCACGCGCTACTATCACTCTGCTCACATAAAAACATCACAATCACTAGTCTCACGATACTCATAACAATTTCATTACGTTTGCTTTTCCACATCATGTTTTCATTTGCCAAAGACTGTACATATGTGTCGCTTACCAAAAATCTAGTCATTAAACAGGTGAACAATTTGTAGATTAACAATCCCAAAAACATAAGAAAATAAAATGCAAAACTTGAACTGAGATTATAATAAGTGACCAATGCAAACCCACTACAAGTATTTTTTTACTCTTTATCACAAGTTTTCTAGCTTTTGAATTGTCTTTTTAAAAAATGAAAAAAACAAGAAAATAGAACTGCTAGGCGAATTGCTTCCCAAAATGCACAAAGTGAGACCATTACAACAAGATCTATAAGTTTTGTTGATGATGGTGAATTATCATTATCCCAATTTCGAAAACTATAGCCAGTGCCAACTACACTGGTTGCACCTTTATCAGCTAAATAAAAGAAATTCCAGAATTTGTTCAACATAAGCTCAAATTTTGATTTAACTATTGCATTTGCTTTAAAACTTTAATAGTTCTGATTAAAATATTGTGGCGTCCTTTAAAGTTTCTATATTTTTGACTGTTTATGAAAATTGATTTTTTCTTATAATTTTTATTTTAGGCAGTCATAAAATTATGTACTTTGACAAAGAAAATCTATTAGCTGGGTTCGTAACTGTGATGATAATGTTTTTAAGCCCTAATTAGCACTGAAACCTGACTGAAACTTCACAATCATTTAAATTATGCAATCAAGCAGTTGAGTCTCAATCAATGTTATCTAGAACCAACACCAAGTTACAAACTTGCATGCAAAATTTCAATGTTAGTTTATATGTTTGAAAATAAATAACATTATTTGTAAAACATGTTTTGATAAATTGAATCAACGATCACTCTATTTTATGCACCACTTGTTTGTGTGACGTAATTACTGGTTAGTTTTATGATATTTCATATTGCGAATACGAAAGCGCAAATCCAAAAGGACAGTGACTAGAACTAAATATCGTTTGCATTTATTCTACATGCATGTATAAATCCATCCAAAGTCACTCTTGCTTACTCAACCGCTCTTTCTTTTTGTATTGCATAATGCAATCAAAATCATTTAAATTTAGTCATTCAATATTACTTTCGTATCAATTAATATATTCATTTCTTGTCGTGCTTGCTGCTTTACCAATCCATATTTCGCAGTTGAGATACCGGCGGGTTAAAAAGTAAATCTTGCATATTAAATACATGAATATGATCCACAGTGTTTTTATAAGCCTTTTCAAAAAGTGGTAGATGCCTCTTAATCTTTCCACAATAAAAGCAAATAAACCAGCTAGCAACCCTATAAGAAGCATCACAAAGATGGTCTGTACGTTTCCTTGCATATTCGGTGGCTTTGGTGGAATGCCAGATGGACTGTCATTGAGTAACTCTGTCTTGCTCAGTAAAAACTCATTCCACCAATTCAAGATGCCTGATGAAGATGTAAGAATGCTTATTCTTTTAATGAGATTAGGATGCACCGTTCCATGGATGTAAGCACCAACTGACGAATTTATGTACTGTTCTTTCCCCACAAATACATTTTTAGAAACTTTCATTTGTTGAAGCTTTTGTCTATATTCGTTACACACCTTTGGTTGGCAAATTAATGCAGTTCTGTTGCACTGCTGGAGCAATCCAAACAACAAGTCTGCGTCCTGCTTTTTAACATATTGATCTGCTTTGTGAAAATACTCTTCGACTTCGTGAAAACTGAACTTTTTCCAGTTAGGCCAAGTTGTCTGCAAATATGTAACCGTTGTATTCACCGACTGAGGATGAACACTTGTTCGACGATATGTCTTACCATTTGCCACAGATTTCATGAGCATTTCAGAAATAAGCGTGAACGAAACAAAATATCGCTCCAAAAATAGATGACCTGGCATCACTTTCAATTTATCCGTCATTGGAAAAAAATCAAGAAAAATTTGATGTGGAAATTGTTCATTGATTTGTGCAAAATTCTGCTGTATAAATTTCATTTCAGGTTGCAGCAACCCACATCCTGTAAATACATAAAAGTTATCGTCCAACAGTTCACTATGCCATTTATAGGATATTGGCTGTCTCGGTGATATTAAATTGTAAACGTTCGTGTTTTTGTAGGCATTGCTCAGCACTAATGCTCCCAGCATATAAGATATCACAATAATGCGTAGTTTGTTGACTTTAAGCAGCGTATTTGGAAACGGGTCTCCCTGTTCTAACATACACTTTAGTGGCATCAAAATAGTTTGGTCTAGGGAAAGAGATTTTGAAGCCACAACTACTGTCAACATTTTTCCCACAAGAATTATTGTAATGAAAATTATTGGCCACACAGGAACCTCGTAAACATTCAGAAATTCTTTAAACGCAAATGCCTCCATTTCGTCTCGTCCTCCACAGCTCACAAATCTCAAATCGTTGGCTATGAGTGGTACGATAAATGGAAATACATGCTCATCGTTAGCCCTTAAAACAAAATTAAGTGTACGTTAACTTTTATGATAATATATTAATGAAATTTTAAAAGAATTCCCTTGTTCATGGAAAACTTACATAGAACGTTTATTGTGAAGAGGCTCCGACAAATACCGGATTTCAGTTTTAAACACATTTTGTATTTCACTAAGCACATATTTCCGACCATTTTCGCATGCTTGGTTATTATTTCTATCAATAAATGTGTAGTTCCTTACGAACGACATCCACACAGATGCAACACCACGCCAATAAATTTCCTCTCGTCCTTTAAATGGCAAAACAATGCTACTTGGAAATTTAGATTGTAGCCATGAAAAACTCGCACATTGGTCAAACATTGCAGCAAAATTAAAAACTTTGATTGGGCTATCTGTGATGTCCCAGAGAGTCATTTGACTTTCAGGCATATCAAACAAGTTCGTATCATCCGTCAATTGAAATGAAGCCTTATAGTGTACACCTTTTGTTGTTAAAAATGGAGCATAATTTACACGAGTCACTGCTTCTAAGCTGTGAATCTCAGTGTGGAGCCAATGCTGAAATTGCGGTTTACTAAGTAAACCGACGAAATAATCTTTGTGGTTGATACAGGATCTCTCAAAAGAATCTGAACATTCCGAATGCGGGTGGAAAGGTATCTGATTACTAATAAACATATCTCGACTGTCAGCCGTCCACAATTTAGTAAAGAGTTTGTCTTCCTCGACCAAAATGCTCAATATCGGAATCGATGTTGGTGGAAGATGAATATTGAATTTTCCAAAATTGAAGGGTTTTGTCATAAATGATCTAATTGGTGCCAGCTGTTGCTCGATTAAAGATACCGAAAGAAATAGCGAAATATGGGCTTCACATGTCCAGGGTTTGCTTTGTGAAGAAAGATGCAGCATATCAATTTGAACACACAAGTGATTATTTATGTAAGGTGAGGTGTCCATCGATGGCGGTAACAAACCCAGATTTAGTACAAAAGGTGAAGTAGGGCAGAATAATTCAAAGTTCTTGTTGTACTTATGTCTTCCATATCTATAAAATTTTGCAGCTATTACTGACTTGTTTTCATGTAATGGGTCCACTATACCGGCAGGTAGCCATAAGTTTTTAAGTCGCAGGTATCCCTTAAAAGTGGATCTATTGAAACGGGCTAGAACGGATCTTCTAATAATGACAGGAAAATTAAGAGGGGAAAAGTTGGCTCCACCAAAATTGTCAATTAACACAACGCAGTTTCGTTGATGAGTGTTTAACTGCTCAACTAGTTGCTTGAAATCCACATTTGCGTTTGCCTTACTGATTTTGACTCTGGTATAATTTGTACTCTTAACTATCAGTGCATCGCTACCATTTCTGTTTTTCCCCTGACGAATTTCCAAAGGATACAAAAAACCTTTGTCGCTATTAAGAGAAGCCGTTATACAAACTTCTAAGTTAACAAATAGAACACATAATACGGACAACCGGAACAGGGTAAGAATAAAGTAAGTCATTGTATCAGCTTTAGATTTGTATAATTAGTGGTTTATCTGATTGCATAAATATAATTCAAGACTTATTTATTGCTGGTAGTTGTGATTTGCGATGTTAAGAGTATACTAACTTCATTTAAAACCTTTAATCTACATAAAAAAATTCTCGCACGAAATAAATCAAAATGTTTGTGCTGAGTAAACTCCAGGAACTAATAAATAACACCATTATGCTGTGCTACTAAATGCTTCGTGTATACTGTACGCTATAGTCAAATGTTAAGCTTGACGAACAATAGTTTTTGTAAAAGAAGTGATTGTTTTAAAGAATTAATCATTTCTGAAGAATGGTACATATAACCTAACAATTACCTTATTGCAATATTTAAAAGTTTAGAGTGAATATTATATTTATATTTTTCAACAGTCTTGGAACTTGTCAGATCCTTAGATCTCACCAAATAGCTCAAAGCTTTTCAGGACAGATATTTGATTTGTGTTCTGGATTTTTTTTTGTTTTAGAAGAAAAAATTCCTAATGCATTATTTGCGCTGTCCTAAACAGAAATTTATTTGCAAACGTAAACTAAGATTTTTTGGATTTCTGACGGATTTTAAATTAATTTCCATAAACATTTTCAGCAGTAGTTTCTTTCCTTTAGTAATACTCAACAGCTCAAGATGATACACGTGATAAAACATTTTTGCTTGCTTCGAAATTTTAAACATATCAACAAAATTTTAGCACAGAGAGGCATTATAACAAAGCAAATTGGATATTTTATCTCTATCGGTTCGTATAATTGTTTTTTTCATTATTTGACAATCCTATTTCCTCATTATAATGAAGTGTGATTGTTTAGGATTAGGCAGCACGTTGAAAAATAATGTAGATATTAGCTTGTAAAGATGTGAGCAACATAAATTACAATTTACATTCTACAGCTAAAATCATCCATAAAATACAAAGTCTAACATTTTGTATTCGATATTGCCAATTTCAAATATATGGATTTTTTCTTCGATCGTCCTTTTTTGGCGACTCCTCAAATATATATATAAAAATCCAAATGTGGGTAGGTACAGGTATAAAAGTGAAACAAAACAAACCTGATTTAGAAGTTTCTTACTACATACCTCTTTTGAGACAAAATTATACGTACATACAATCATTCAATATGATTCGGTGTAAATATACTTTTCAGTTATTTGGTAGTAATAATATTCTACAAAACTATAAATAGTGACTTTTTATTCAAACTTCAATTAATATAAGGGTTCTATAATGCGAAGCAATATTAGATATAAATTATATAAGAGGAACCGATTAAAAAGTTATGATGGTGACGCAGCCAGGAAGATATATTATGGACATATTTAAAACTTAAAGTTTGATTAACAAATTGCTTTGGTTATACTTTAAAAAATTGATAGTTAAATGGTATAATTTATATAGAACTCGATGTCGGAAGCTTGTCTGTGTAGTATATTACGTTTTGCATAAACAATCCTAAGGAATATTAACATTGATGTTTGGTGAAATGAGACAACAAATGAAATTTTTGTACCAAAAACCCATTTGTACTGTTCTTATCTCCAAACATGAATTGTGATAAAAGTAGAGGAATAAAAAAGTTTGTGTAGAATCTATGTTAAATAATATGTCATAACATACCATGCATATTTTGTAATTTAATCATTTGACAATATCAGAATAAAATGTTTTAAAATTTTGCAGAGACTTGTATACTACTTTGGTTGACGAAACTGTAACTGGCAATCACAATGAGAAATCACGTAGTAAAGAAGTTAGGTTAAGTTCAAGTCAAAAGAACATTCACAAACCGTATTGCATAAACTGCTTATAATTTACATACCTATCAACTAATGCGCAAAGGAAAATGTAAAAAGGTTTATGACATTTTATTATATACGTAGGCTTATGAGAATGAAGAATTAGTGTGTATCCCACCCTCCCACTATTTTCCACCCTGGCAAACAACCAATCAGAGAAATAAGTCACTTTCCTCGTTTTCGCTGATTCTTTTTAGTTAAGCAAACGATTAGGAATTACTATTTCCCCCATTTTTCTCCTCTGGGAACAATTGTTAAGAAATGACATAAAAGCTCTCGTTCTGACTCGACAGCGGAAAGCTTACATAATGCTTAAGTCTGTTGTATACTATATATTATTTCTGTATTTATTAGCCAGACAGACTTCACCTAAATAAACTGAAAGATGTGTTACTACTGTGTATCATCATTATGATTGATTTAATTCTCTGTGATATCATCATTATCATTGTCATTTTTTACTTTAGTGTGACCACACTTGTTTTTTAAAAATGTGACAACTTCTTGATTCAAAGGGTTTAAAACTTTTCTGGACAATTTTGCGTGGAAAAAGAAAGGAAAGTTTAAAGAAGCATAATTCAGGTAGTTTAAGGTAACGATTCTAATACTTACAGGAGACATTTTGGTATAGGGGTTCTTTAGCTTTGAATTTATCAATTTGTAACATACACACGCTACATACGAAGTAGCCAAAGCCAAACAATATATCTTATTTATTCTCTCACTTGAGGGAGATAAGCACTCCAGAAGCATTAACGTGGAAGCAAAATGTGTGATATTACTCATATTCATAAATTGTCATGGTTGCTTGAATTTGTATTGTGCAAGAAAAGTAATTATTTTCGAAGAGGACTTAAAAGCATAGTAGAAAACTTGGCCATCTAAGAAATGTATTAGGTTTCGGAACGTTCGATCCTTTATGTAAAAACAGCATGACGTAAATCTTGACTAATATAAATAATTATCTTGTTTGTTCATGCTCTTATAATATTCAAGTAAAACAACTTATATTTACTTTAATTTAGAAAATAAGCGCAAATTTTTCTCTCAGTTGAACATTTAATATTGATTTTTCATTATTATGGTTCAATTGGCATTTGAAACTTGTTAATAAATACAGCCTATCTTACTGTATTTCTACAAGTGGTTTGAGATAATTCTGCTTATAGCTTAGCTGAGTATACTATCATTTAATTTACGAAATATGTGCATTTATATTCTTAAGTATAGCACCACAACATTAAAACACTATAAAGGATTCGTGACCCATCGCATGGATTCTAATATGTATTATTCTTCAGTTCTTCAAAGAAAATTCAATTCGAAGTTATTTTATTAAAAAACTTTAAAAAACCAGTTGACATACGTCCTTTTACCCCAGTGTGTTATTTATCACGGGTAAATTTGTGCCTTGTACATTTTAATCAGTCAGTTTTCAAAGCATCGGCTTTCAAAGAGTTGCATCACTAAATCCAGACAAATTCAAATATTAATTTTGTAAATTGTTACAACTTTTCCAACAAGAGACACTTGCATCGTTTTTGTAATACATATTTCATAAACAATGTTTAAATCCTTTACCGAAAACCTTATGCTTATATTTGTGTTACATTTGAGGAACGCTATATGCGGCATGTATTTCGAAAAGGCACAATACGTTATCCAAAGACATATTATGAAAGCTATCTATGAAACTCCTTGCACGATTTTCTTCAACCATGAAACTCAAAACAACACATCAGAGACATTTGGTGGTAGCACAAACCTTGTAAATGATCTAATAGCGGGTGCATGTGTATTTTGCAGTTCAGTTCACAGTACACAGCCGTTCTCGAGTAATCTGACTTTAAAAGACACATATTCTCAGATCTTTCGTTCCAAGCGGTACTCATTGGTTTGCACTATACATGTTAGATACATTCCTGAAATCTGTATAAAGGATACTGATACTCTTACTTCATATTACAACTTCACAACACACATATTTTTAAATATTTGGCACTCAATTACCGACAAATCCATGGAAGACCCCCGTTTTGAACACAGATTTGCTCCTGATTTCTTTATAGCCTTTGTGGGAACAGCCTTACATATTACTAGGCAAATTCCAGTTTATGTGGAACTTCCTAAAATATTTCGCAGCACAAGGTTGTACGTGGTAATGTCATTAAAAGAAGCTAACTCTAAAATTGAAGATGACATACTTTTAAAGTGGAAGTCTTACGAAGGCTGCTTTACATGTGAAAAACCAGGACTTTCAATTCCACCTAATAATTTTGAAGCTGTTGA
>JAQIXX010002645.1:0-23377 GCA_034700605.1 Willowsia nigromaculata | reverse complement strand
TTTCCGTTTCTGGAAACTTACTTTCTGGGAATATTCCTATTCTGGGAACTTTTTTCTAGGAATTTTCCGAACACGCTGGCGCGTTTCTTATGCACTTCCAATCCCGTCAACTTTTCTAGTCTTGTACTGAGAGTGACCAACTCTGGGCTAGATGTTTCGTTCCGAAAGAAAGAGCTCATTGATGCCCTAATTCTGGAGAATATATAATCATCATCCTCATATAAAATTTCAGACATTTTCATAATCCCTTGAGCGGTCGATCTGATAAAGTGGATAGTTTGGTGACCAACGAAATCGAAAAACTGGAATATTAGTGGGTTTTTCGAGACAAGTTGTGTCCTCACTGAATTGATATAAAAGTACGGATGCCAGCTGAATTGGTAGAAGCAATGGTACTGCATTTGATTCACTACCAACTACATTTAAACAAGTAACGCTTGGTTAAGCATAACTAAATTGCTCGTATCTGATTTCACGTTCATTGGCTGATTTTAAGCTATGTCATATGTCACCCTCACTTGTCGCACCTCCCTCTCTCCCTCTCCTCGGCACCCTGCATACATTTGGTATTCCTCATAGGGCTCCAGTGCCTCTTGACGTTTTTCCCTCAAAAGCTGGTGATGTTCGTTCAAACTTTTTGATTTTGCAATATTTTGTAATTTCGACCAATTTTTTTTCAAGATGATCCCTCTTTCTTTCTAATTTCTGTTGGGATTTCTCTTGTAGAAAAAGTGAGGCGGAAGCAAGCCATTGATAAACTATCGCTTCACCCCCAATTTCTAAAGCCTTGTTGGAGAGTGCCATACAGTCATCAAAGTCAAGATATGCTCCAGTTTTAACACCTTGAAATATTCCCAATCTAATCCAAAAATAAATTAAACTAATGTCATATATCTCTGAGAAATTTAAATATAAATACTTTATTAGCTCGCTGGTGGCCATAAATGTACTGTATTCTCAGCAGACCTAACGCCTCATCTAGATCTCGTTGAGTTGGAACGATTAAACTTTCCGTTATAAATATGCCTTTTACAATTTTGCTGAATTGAGGTAACGACCTTTCACACCGTTTCATTGTTTTGTTGAAAAGTGTAACAACCAATCTCCTAATCATTCTTAAAGCGAGGTTTGGATTTTCTGTGACCATATCTTCACGGAATGATCTTCTCTGCCCATGAACTATTTTGAGATCCTGGTTGAACTGGTTTATGTATTTGTGTAGGTAAACGTTACAGAGGTGATTTTCAAGAGAATATTGTATTTCCTTGGTTAGTCCAGATAAATTAGATACCAAGTGTTCCTCGACAAATGCAAGCCGTTTTGTTGCGGTGGGATCCAAGGCGTAGCTCAAACTATGAACTAGAGTATTTTCATCTGGTGACATTGTGCAAACGCTGAAAAACTTCGAATAGTAAATCAAATGTATCGTAATGATAATCCATTGCACGTATGAGCGAGTATAAAATGTTTTTAGAAACATTTCGTATTAATCGTAAAAAAGTAAAACATTTGAAGGTTAAAGCTTTAAAATTTATTTTTTACTTTATTTATTTAAGCGGTTTCCATACACATCTCACTATTTCAGTTTTCATTTGTCAGAATCCAAACTGCAAGGTTTCTTAAACATATTTTCAAACTGTAAGATCCAGCGATTGGCAGCTATCCAGAATAGACCAAGAGATACTTGAATGTTGAAAATTAATGTTTATTCGACCGGTATATTCAATTTTTATATTTACCCTCCTTAGTTCCCAAAATCACAGGACATCCTCCATGTAATGTCATCATGTTCTCGGATCCATTTAGCCAAATATTGCTCCAAAATATTGCAGAGCCTTTCTCCGGCTTTACAAAGGTTCCCGCCTCGGGGAATGCGGTGTATCCTCCCAACCTCACGTCATTTAACTGTCAACTCCTCAAAATCAATTTTGTTCCTTTTTCATTGATGAAAAATAACTTTGGAAATTGCTTAAACTCACATATATAAAAAATGTTGCAATTCTGTCACCAGTCTGCTCATTATAATCTTCGGAACCTTCTAACTAGAGAAAATTTTAAAGTAAACTTTAAACTTATTAAGCGATCTTACAAACAGCTCAAAATTTTCTTACTGCGTCTACGTGGAAATCATAGTAACCTCCTAACGCTCCATACATCAGAATTTGCATATATTGACTCGCTCCTTCCTTCAATACTTCCAACCCAGTCAATTTCTCTATTCTGCGACTAAGAGTGACCAACATTGGAAACGATATGAAGTTGGGAATGACGTCCGGATGCCAAGCATTCATTGATGTTCGAATTCTGGTAAGACTGTAGTCATCTTCATCTTCTGGAAGAATCTCTGACCTTTTCATATGTCTTCGGGAGATCCTTTTTATATAGTCGATTGTTTGGTCACCAACAAAATCGAAAAATTGGAATATTAGTGGGTTTTCTGAAACAAGCTGTGTTTTGACTGGATTGATGTAAAAGTAGGGATGCCAGTTGGTTTTATAGAAGCAATGAAGCTTGGATTGAGTCACTAATGGCTAAATTTTTTAAAAATAATATGAAAAACGAACTTTTTTTAAGAAAAGTCACAATTTTTTTTTGTTTCAAAATCTCACAAGTGACATCTCCCCTCGGCAAGTTGCATATGCGTGGTAATCAAGGTACGGCCTCATTTTTTCTTGTTTTTTGCTTCTAAGGAGATCATGAAGTTCATTGAAACTTTTGGCTTTTGTCAAATTCTGCAGCTCCAACGAAGTCTCTTCTAGGTCATTTTGCGCCTTCTCTAATAGAAAGTGCCTCTGGTTCGGCATTTCCGAAAGATTAAGTATAGCGGAGACAAGCCATTGATATGCGATTGCTTCAGTTCCAATTTCAATAGCTTTTCTTGCGAGTGCCATGCAGTCGTCGAAGTTGAGATATGCTCCAGTTTCCACCCCTTGAAATATTCCCAATCTAATCTAGAATTAAATTCAACTCATATAATATTTCTGTGAGAAGTGAAAATTTTAAAGATTTACTACCTCATTAGTCGCATTAAGTCCATAAATGTACTGTATTCTCAGCAGACCCTCCAACGCCTCATCCAAATCTTCTTGGGTTGGAAAAGTTAAATTTTCTTTTGCAAACGCAACATTAATTGCTATTCCAACTAGAGGGAACCGTTTTTCACACCATTTTCTTGTCCCGTTCAAAAGAGTTACGACCAATCTTCTTAACATCTTTATGGCAAGATTTGGATTCTCTGTTACCAAGTCTGGACGGAACGCTCCATTCATTCGGCTAACAATTTTGAGATCCTCATCAAACTCGCTTAGGTATTCGTGCAAGTAAACGTTACATAGATGATTTTCAAACGAAGCTGGTATCTGTTTGGTATATTCAGACAAAGAAGGTATCAATTGTTCCTCGATTAACACAAGTCTTTTGGTTTTGGTTGGGTCAATTGCGTAGTTCATACGATCGACTTGTTTCGCCTCAACTGGCCTCCCAACCTGATGATCTCGACCATTTTCCAAAGTTGGATGTTCTGAGATCCCATTTTGAATGAAAATTGAAGTGACGATAATCCACCGCAGTTGCAAATTTAAGTAAAATGAACATGGCTTTGGAAACATTTCAAAATGAGGTAATATTTATAGGCAAATAAATTTCTGTAATGATTAATCTGCTATACTGCATTATATGAGTTAATTTTGTCAAATTTTAATGGCTAGTGTAAAGTATAAATATTAATTACTAGATTGTATGGGATGTCTCATAAAACATGTTTTTGTTTGCTGACCTTGAATATGGTCTATTTTTCTGACTAAAACTTTACGTTAACAAAACTAACTTTGAATATACTCATGTATTATATTATCCTGTGATTCCAATTTTTTCAGATTTATACAAGAAACGAGGAACGATACGACAGAAAATTCGGGCATAGATATTTTAAGTGAGCACGATAAGACTGATTTAATTGGAGGTGAATAAAAGCATATATTGTGCTCAATATTAATTGCCAAGTGTTCAGCCATAAATATCTCAATGTCAAAGCAAGTTTTATCACCTTTTTGTCTTTACGTTTAACTGAATTTTTATAACATATCTATTTACCGTTCATTTTAACCATCTAAAAAAGATGCTGCCATGCCTATCAAATTTGCTAAATTTTGTGAAAATCGAACTTCATCGGAGAAAACGCAGCGCTTTATTCAAAGGTTTCATCGTAATTTTTACACTTATAGCTGTGGTCTTTTTCTCAACGAATACTACGCGATATTCTCAGAAAAGATTGGATATACCAAACGGAAACACATCTGGAACATACAGATCTCCATTAAGAGAAAATTCGGACGAGTTTCTACAGCACCTATTAAATCACCTTAGTTTCAAGGAAGTTAACCTTACAAATATTGAAGCGAATCAGACAAACTTTGACATAGAAATTGCCAACCTTGAGAGAATGGTTATCCCAGGACTTGGGGAATTTGGTTGGAAGGAAATAGAAGTACCAAATTATTTTATGAGCAAAAGAGAATCTTGCTGTCGAGACGGAGATTTTAACAGAACTCTTGCAGAAATGATTTCTATTAATAGAACTCTTAATGACTCTAGAGAAGCCAACTGTACAAGTTTAGTATACGAGGTTAGGTCACTTCCGTCGTTTAGTTTGATCATAAGTTTTGCAAATGAACCACTCATAAGTGTCCTAAGAACAGTACAGAGTGTGATAAATCGTACGCCGCGGGAACTTCTCAAGGAAATAATTTTAGTGGATGACTTCAGCGATGACAGAGACTTTCAGGGAAAGCTGGAAAGATATTTGGTCACTCGATTTCCATTAAAATTGATAAGACTTCTAAGGCTATCGAGAAAGTCGGGGTTGATGAGAGCGAGATTGATTGGAGCTCATGTGGCTATTGGCGATGTCCTAATCTTTATGAATGCTTATTGTGAAGTCAATGTAAATTGGAGCGAACCACTTTTAACCAGAATCAAAGAGGAACGCACTGCAGTAGTTGTGCCAGTTATTGACCGGATTGATAGAAATACGTTGGCCTATGAATATGACAAAAAATATGAGTTTAAAGTTGGAGGGTTCTTGTGGAACGGGGTTTTTGACTGGATACAAATTTCTGAGTGGGAGAAGAAACGAAAGAAAAATCATCATGGGCCAACGCGAACACCGACTATGACCGGAGATGTGTTTGCAATCGATAGAAAATATTTTTGGGAAATGGGTTCATTTGATTCCGATATAATCTGTGAGTGGTTTGTAGGAAATTTTATTCAAAACTGGAAATATCATAAAGTTTACTGATCATTTTGTTTCAAATTTATTGAATCCTTAGATGGCCAAAGTTTAGAAATGAGTTTTAGGGTGAGTTTCTGCAAATCTATAGTTTATAATTTTCCCTATATGCCGACAGTAAATAGTGAAAAATTACAAACGATAGATCTGGCAATGTGGTGGCTCTATCGAAATAATTCCTTGTTCCAGAGTGGGCCAGATCTCTCAGAATATTAACACTTACAAATATGTCAACTCAGATGCAAGTAGAAATGCTTTAAGGTGTGCCGCTGTGTGGATGGACAATTACAAACAGTTGGTTTTCGACAGAGTAACAATGGTAACTAATTTAACTGGCTTTTCAAACTATCCAAATATGTAATAAACGTCTAAATTTGGGAAATCGTTTCTCCAGATGGATTATGGAGATGTAAGCAGGCGCCTTGCGTTTCGAGAGCGAATGAAGTGTAAAAGTTTTCAGTGGTATTTGGAAACAGTTTATCCAGAAAAGTTTTTGCTTGAACTAGATTCAAAACTTTGGGGACAGGTTTTGAACGTTGGAATTGGCCAGTGTTTAGACGATAATGGAGCTTCGAGTAGAATGGAAGGTACTTTTCCACTACAACTTGCTCCCTGCCATATTTGGCCAGAGTTAAAACAGGTTCGTCTGATTGCAATAATTTCTTAGACTTTAGTGAGGTTTACTTTAGCATAATTTAAATTTTTCAAATCCACAGACCTTTTATCTCAGTTTTGACGAGGAGCTTCGTGTAGAAAAATTCTGTTTGAAAACTGACTTTATGGGATTTAAATTTGAGCTGACGTCCTGCCATAATTCACATAGGGTTGAATATAAATGGAATTATGATGAATATGGAAGAATTGTAAGTCTAAGGAAACTTATGTGCCTTTCAGTTGAGGATGAAATTTCTCCACGCGGCACATACCTGCTTACGTTGACAAAGTGCGGCTTTGCACTTAACCAAACATGGCGTTTCCTTACAAATAGATGACGAGTTGAAAGGAAAATGGATTTATTTATTAGATATAGTAGCACATATAAAGCAATTTTATATTTATTTTTTTTAATATTCGTTATAATTTAGCTAACATAGAAAATAAGCATGCACTAAATTAATAATAAGCTTTGCTTCGATTTATCCTAATCTGCCTAATTTCTGTTAAGTAAATACGCCGTTTACATTGATAAACGAATATGTATGTGGTGAGTAGGTAGAAATCATGATGAAATTAAAATGATGTAACTTGGACAGAGGCCTTATTTGAGTAAAGATAATTGTTATAAGAAATTTCGCAATCGAGAAGACCAGAAATCCAAGTGATTTCCCAAATGGAGGAATATACTATGCTATTGAATTTAAAATGATGTACTTCTCCAATTGTGAATAAATTCGGAGCAGTTTCCTAATTTAATTTGGAGTGAGTTTGTAATGCCGTGAAAAAAAAGGTTTATTTGAATTTCATTACAGCGAAATCACACACTTTCACTTTATTCAATACATTAAAATATTTGAAATGCTAACCAACACAAAATATACGTATAAAAGGAATAAGGACAATATAAACATCAGAATTTTGAAATTTTTCAAGGTAAACTATAATATTTCATGTATCAAAAACCGTGAAGTTTAAGTAATATTTGAAAACGACAAAAGGAATTTTGATACCCATTAAAACTCAAAAATGTTAATTTTTTTTAAAGAGAAAATACATACTTAACCAGAATCACACAAAACGAAAATAGAAAATATACAGTAAATTATTTAACGCATAAAAAACTTGCTTACATTCATATAAATAGGCACAAATTTATTTATTGATGATTTTTTGATTAATCGATTATAATAATATTTTCGTCATGTTATTCAAATATTTCACTAGGAAGCAACAACTGTGCAAATCTCTACTTGCCTATTTATTTTGTTGCCAATCTAAATACAGAATTTTTGATCGTCTACAATAAAATTGCTTTTTACTACAAAATTACAGCATATTATATCATGTCAGCAATTTTTATGCAAGTGTTTTTTTAGCCAAAATATTATGTGCTTTGTTTTAACAAATTAGAATTTCTACTGTAAATATTGCTCTCTCGAATCTACATTTGTTTGTGAATGCTTTCTCTTTCTAGTTAAGTTTGAACTTTAAATTTTTTTGACAGTTCCAACGTGATCAACAGTTTTTTAGTAAGGCATTTATAGTTACTCAAGTGTTACATTTCTCTCGTTTCAAATTACAAACAGGGATAAATTTTACATTACTTTAAAATACCTAATACGCAAAAATTAAAAGTTTTATATTGAATATTTACAAATCTCAATTGAGCAAATAAACCGTCTAAATACTTCACTCCGAATTTTCAACTAGCCAAATTACCCAAACTACTGATTTTAGAGCAACAACAGTCCAAACAACAATTTTTTTAATGAGCTTAAATATTTTTAAAACAGTAATTAATATTTTTATACTTTCATAATTTGTTAGTTTTACTTTAATTGTGAGTATCATAATATTTGTATTGTGATTTAAAACCGCTCCTTTTCACCCAATTTTTGATGCTTTCTCTCCTTCGCATATAAGCTCAGTATTCACATTTTTCATTGTCACCACCATCATATGTCCATTTACTGTGAAATATTTATAACAATTGATTCTAAAGCTAATCTATTTTTACTCTACTCCAAATTCTAATTCTAATGAACAATTTTTTAGAGGAACTCTATGGTATACAATTTTTTGGTTACTTTTCTCCACCTTCCTGTCAAGGATAGCCTTGAGTGGTCAAGTTTTACTGTCAATTCTACTTCCAAATATCCAAATATTTTAACTACTTGCTACCTATTTAAATTACTACTAATTATTTAAAATTTTGTGGAATACTGACATTTGGTTAATGACTTTCAATAATGAACTTTTTTCTTAGGTGTGTGGTGGTAAGGTGTTGTGGTTGTTTGTGGTGATGATATTTAATACCAAATTTGTCATCTCGACAATATTTGGTACTAGAGCTAATTATGTTGAGAATTGTATACTGAATTTGCATTGATTGATTGATTGGTTCACTATTTTTCTAGAATGTCACATTTCTTCAGCATCAAATTGATGACCTAAAACAGAAAAGATTCCATTCCCTAAATATTTGGTTTCCCAGAAAGAAAAGATTTTGGATCCCCGCTTTATAAATAATTTTTATTCTTCTTCCGCAATCGACCCACGCGCACTTGATGATGTTGACGGGACCGGGATTGAAATTTGCTCATCGACAAAATCCAAGTCATCCAGATACGCTGGAGGTGGGTGCACTATAAAAAATGGAATTTTTTATTAAAAAATTATCTTGCAAATTTTAGCGCAAAATTTTTGGGATTCTCCCAACTCACATGTCTCCATCGACTTGACAGGTGAATTGACCTGTGAATAGCTTGGCAAACTCGGTTTTTTCCTTAAGCCCCCCGCCCCCGCACTACTGCATCCTCCCCATAGCTGCCCTCACTCTTCACACTGCTATTACTCCCCCTCCTCTCCGCCCACGGGTTACTCGGCACCTGCAGACTTTGCACTTGCGATTTAATCACTTCGGGACTATCCCTCGTCGTCCCCACAATCAGTTCCTGAGTCCCCTTAATGACCCCATGGTTCTCCACATGGACCTTAAACTGAATCGCATACCTCACATCATACGCCGGGTTCTTATCATGATACGAGCAACTCTGATCCTTCGGCACTGTCAATCTCCCTTTCCACAGGGTATCCGCCTCCGGATTATTCTCGAACAGTTCAACTTGATCAATTCTCGAACAGATTGCTAATTTCACACCATCCACATTGTAGGTTATCTTTTGCGCAATGAAGACCACAATTTGGAGGGGGATACACCCCGGATTCCTCACAATCATTGTGAAAGGCACCGGCTCCTGGGGCAAATATGCGGCGCCACTTTCCAGCACCAAAACCGCTTGTACATTCGCGCTCACATCGAGAAGGCCCCTCTTAATTTTCACAGGTTTGAGGAGATCCTCCTTCCCGTGCAAATTCATGTACCCGGAGAACTCCAAGGGGTACTGGGCCACCTCCACGTATCTCCCATAAATTGAGCGCATGTAAGCCACAACTTTATACTGAAGGGAGCCATAAGAATTCTTAAATGGCTGGGGGAGAGGTTCCCCAGGGGTGGTCAAAGTAAATATGAAATTTTCACAGGAGTACAAAGCCCCGCCCCCTAAAGGGGAGGAGCTCTCAGGGAGGATGACCACTACGAGATCTTTCCCCTCGGGGACTGGGGGAACCACGTCGTCACGAATGGGACTGAGCTGGTCACCGTTTTTACGGCTTTCGGTGTTTTCCAGGATGCAGACTCGCTTCCGGTAAATATTCCGACCGGATTGGGAGGTGAATTTGATGTAGAGATCAGCTTCCAGTTGAACGTGGATCCCTGGAGAAAGTAATAAAATAATTAGTGATTGGTCGAGTGAAAGTTGAGGTGAAAGTTGGTACCTTGGAACTTGAGCATGAACCGGGTTTCTATACAGAGCCGCCCTCTAATTTTCGCGTAAGGTCGTAAAGTGTTCGTTTCCAGGAAAATTGTTCCGTCGAAATGGGCCCCAAAATGTTGAACTTTGCCTGGCTTTGTGTCGCCCTTTGGGATGCGCACTCCACGGAGCCATGAGGCGAGGGCCATTATGCGGATTTATGGAAGCGGAGGATTTTTCAGGATATAAAAAAATAGTTTTGGTTTGATATTTTTAACTCCGAGAAATGCAACAGTCCAGAGAAGAATATTAAATAGGACTTGAGGCGACCAGGGTGAAAATGCAAATGGTGAGGAGTGGATTTTGGATTGAGAGGAGGAAGCGAGAACGGAGAAAAATGATCTGTTGAACGGGCAGTCTATTTTTAGTCTGTTAAAAATATTATGGGGTTTTAGTAGGCTCGTGGTGGTATTTTTTAAAGGTTTTGGAGGAGAAGGTGAAAGGGAGAAAGTAAAATGGATGTGGATAGAGAGAAAGCAGAGGAGAAATGAAAATTTAGAAGAGTGAAAGTCAAGTCACGTCTGGATAAGTGGATGGAGGGGCATGCATTGCATACATATTATTGGGAGTGAAAGCTGTGGAGAAGAGAGAAAGAGAGAAAGAATATATGTGAAAGACGGAGAAGAAAAAAAATAAGAGAGGAGATGAGAGAGAAAGGAGGAAGCGTGGTTTGCATGCTGAGAGACGGAATGACGACGGAGAAAAAGAAAAAAAGAGTAAATTTTGGGGTGCGGATTTTTACATGGTAATAAATTAAATTTGTGAATAATTAATTGAAAATTCCAACCCAGAAATCATGAAGGATTCCAGCAAGCAATTCAAAGACCTTTTGAATGAACTGCTAAATTTTAAAATAAGAAATTTTCTGTAGATTTTAAACCCAATTTTTGTTGGATTTGTTTGGGTTTAGATTTTCGAAAAAAATCTTAAAGTTTGTAATTTTGGTAACATTTTTTCCAAAATTAAATTTTCCAGTTTCTAAATTTTTCTGAACAAATTTTATTAATAACTAATGGAATTATAATAGGAGCAATGCATTTTGAAGAGATTGGGAAATATAAATTATAAATTGTTTTAAACATTTTTCTGTAATTTAAATGATTTTTACCCATTTTTAGCCATAATTTGTAGGCTCATATTTTTATTAATTTTCTTTTTTTCTGAATAATTGCGCTATTATTTATTATGAGGGTTAGAAACAATTAATTTTTAAAAATTAATGTTTTTGGAATTATGAACATAAAGGTTCAAAACATTTCCGCACCCTGGTTTGTATGAGTACGCGTGCAGAAATAGTATGCATACTCGACTTTAGCTTAAACCCATAGGCTCATGTTTATTCTTAGGATATAAATATAAATTGTATGTGGATGACTGTTGTTGTTAGTCGTTATATTAGTAGTAGTAGTGTGGATGAGAGAGATGGCGAGTGAGAGAAGAGCACGAGAAAGAGGAGAGCTTTTTATGTCCCACTTTTTCTCTTTCGCAGTGAGATTGCCAACTTGGGAGAATGTGAAGATCGATAGAATGGCTTGCCACTGTGATCATGATGTGAGGTCTTCTGCAGAGAGCTACTCAATACTCGCTACTTTCACTCTAGCATTTTCCAGAAGAGGAAAGCGGAAAAAAGCGTGCAAGCTTGAATCCTCTGAGATCTCATCATTATCGTCATATCGTCGCTATAATTATGGGGTCGTTCACCTGACACGCGATGCAATATCGATGCATATACTGGAATTAAACAGTAAAACGTAGCCACTTAATGTGTGTAGGTCGCCTTCGAAACGAAAGTGAAACTGTTCCGCACGTCACATGCTATTTGCTAGTCAAGGGAGTGCTTTCACTCTGCCTTTTCCTTGCTTGGGAGGAGAATAGATGGGATAAATGGGTAAAAAAAGAGTGCCAATTTTTATTGCCGACTTTTCTCCTAACCTACCTAAGAGAATAGAATTCTGCTGGGATTTTAGTTCTGTTTATATATTCGCACGCGTGGTGATATTACTGTGCTGGGAAGGGGAACTAATGTTCCTACTTGTTTGGGAAAAGGAATCAATAAGATGTCGGAAATATCCGAGGAGAAATGTGATGTGGTTTTTTATCATCGGGAGAATTGCGCTTGGGAAAAGGAACAAAGGAAATTCATATATGACTACACTATAAACACTTGTAAACTGTCATTATTGCACATTAATGATTTGTTCCTTGGTCGCTGCTCTCCTCCATAGCATGAATAAATTACATGCAAAAACTGTGTGAGGAGATCCAAAATTCGTTTTCATATTATTTACAAGCCAAACATTAAGTTATTTTTTTTACATAATCTATTTTGCAATTCTCTTCTGACAGATGTAAAGTTTCCATAAATATTCTTTGGAGAACCTAAAATCATATAAATTCTAACCCGATTTGACGTGATATTCTATTTTACTGTGTGATTCAGGACAAGAACATTAAAAATAAGGGTACTTTTGGCGTACTTTTGATACCTCCACTACGACAACTGTTCATTTTAATCAAGCACGAAAATTTGCTGCTGTTCACCTATGCATGTGACATGCATTATTATTCATTATTTTCTGAAAATGCAATCATCTGAGTTGAATGTCGTTTTTGGACGAGAAATATAGATAACCAATAAAAAGTTTATTGGTTAATCAAAAAGTGGCATGCAAATGCACAAAGTTTTCTATATTGTAAATATTATACCACATTCACAATCCTTCCGCTATTTATTCAAGGTTTTTAAAAATGAAAATTTCAACCAAATTTCTAATTTTAACTTTTTCTATCAATGACCATTTTTTAAAAGAAGTTCTTCTAGAAATTTTTACCAGTGTATCCGATTCATACACTCAATTTTATTCATCTCTTCTGAAAATAGAATTAGAATTAAGCGCAGTTTTGGAACGACAAACATAGAATGAAGATAAAAATTCATAAAGTTTTCTAGAGTAATGTATTAAAAAGATATTTATAGGGTTTGTAGTAAGTCGCTAATTTAATAATCACCACTTGAGATAATATTTATCGGAGCAAAAAAAACAGTTTTGTTAAAATGAAGAGCAAATAATTATTTTTGGAAATGAATTCCACACAATAGGTATATTATATTTTAGAATTAATTGTAAAACATTGACCACAGCCATTTTGGAATGAAAAGCTACTGACCTCATTTTCAAGCATTTTAAGCTTTAAAAATTTTCAATTCAAAATTGTCGAGTATAAAAATCCATTTGGAATAACTGCGTGCAAAATAAGTTGCATCTATATATGTTGTTGTGCACTCATTCCCAAAGTCCTAAGTGCTTCTAGAATCACTTGCTTAGTATCTAAATAGAGGAAAAGGTGGAACAATTCACTCTGGTTATTTCTTTCAAACCAAAAATTAATTGCGTTGGCGAAATATTGTGACATTATTTGAATACATGGTAAAACCAGGAGTTGCAGTGTAAAGTGATAACGTAAATGCATAAACGGCTTTCTGATGATGAAATTTAATCCAGATATTGCTCCCAGTTTAGAATATAGTTTGATCGAAAGTAGAATAGAAAAATTAACTGACTTTATTACCAGTGAAGGCTTCTTAGTTTCCGGTAAATGCATTTGAAGGCTTTACGTAATATGTTTTGCAATTCTCTTCTGACAGATGTAAAGTTTTGCTAAGTATTCTTTGTAGAACTTAAAATCATATTAATTATGCAAACGCGATTTGACATGGTATTCGTTTTTACTGCGTAATTCAGGACAACTACATAAAAATATGAGGGTGAGATCAGAAACTGAAGTATTTCCAGACCGCAGCTTCTTTCATTCAAAAGCTGTCAAGTTTGCGGTAAAAGCAGCAGGGATTCTGCAGGGAAATTGGTTAGCGTGACTTTTCCAGCTTGTGCTTAAACACTCATAATGGATTACTTGATATCGACTCTCTACTATGGCAACTGTTCATCGAAAACCATTTAATCTAGCATGAAAATTTGGTGTTGTGCACTTATGCATGTGACATGCATTATTATTCATCTTTTTTTCATTTGTATTTAGTAAAAGTGAAGATCCACTTCTGAGAAAAAGTTAGGGTGAAATAAATGCAGTCCACGTGCATTTGCAAACATTTACATGAACTTTTGCACTATTTTTCGTAAATGAAAGGGAAACGGAACATTACAAAAATTCATGCATTCGGTTTGTTTTCTGAAAATGCGATTAAAGTTGAATATCATTTTTGTTCGAGAAACACAGAAAACTGATTAGAAATTAATTACGTTTTCCTGACTTATGCATGAAAAAAATGACAAATATTTATATGCTTTTCAATAAGTTGTTAAACTCATGTGGTTATTTGTGTAGAATTTGGTGGGAAGAAAATACGAGGCCTACATTTCTTTGAAAAATCTCTAAACAGAATATTTGGTGGTTTCAATATGAACTACACGTCTTTAGATAAAAAATTAAGTTTCATGACAAACGCAACAAGCTACGTTATTTTTTTGCACACTTATTTGTCCCCACCAATGAATAATTTTTATTATCATGTGTGTTCGTGGCATATTTAGATTGAAATTTTCAATACCATCTAAGAAATGGAAATAATTTATTAAGCTACTAAGCCAGCCCTCATACTATTTATTTGGAGATCCATCTCATAATTAGATTTTCTAGGAATCAGCGGGTCTGCTATCAAAAAGTGGGATCAACCAAATCTCACTATCAGATAGGAGAAGAAAGAATATAGAATAATTTTAATGGAAACAAATGGTTGATTCATTTTATCCTGCTGACAATCATGATAGATGATTGGGATTCTAATCTCGTGTGGTTCAATGCTTCCGCGAGATTTTATAATTACTGCCTATCCTACGGAGCAACAGACGCAGACAGACAAATTCGTACCTTTTTCCTTCATAAGACGATTTGCTTGAATTTCTCAAAAAATTGCGTAATATAGGTAACTTTTATGCACTTGCAAATTTTCTTTCTTTTGATCACATATGTAACATTTTGTCAAGCTATATTTTGAACAGATTACACTTTTAACTTTCAAACGAAACTGGAGCAAAGTGACATGCAAATGTACAAAATGTTGTACGAAAAGCCATTCACCTCATTTTCAAGAATCGTGCACTTTTCAATGTTTTCGGTTCAAATTTGTGCAAGGTAAAAACCCATTAAGATTAACAGTATTCAAAATAAGAAGCATCGAAATATGTAATTATGCAGTCATTCCCGTAGTCTTAAATATTTTGATTTATCTAGAAATATTTTCTCAGTACCTAAAATAACGAAAAGGTGGAACCATTCATTATAGTTGTTTGTTTCAAACCAAAACTACTTTTGAATATGTAAAATATTGTGCCATTATTTGAATACATGGAAACACTTTACATAATAAATTTTGCAACAATTTTCTGACAGATGTAAAGTTTTGATAAGAATAGAGCTTAAAATCGAATTAATTATGGATATGATATTCTTTTTTACTGCATGATTCAGGACAACTGCATAAAAATATGAGAGTGTGATCAGAAACTGAAGTGCTTACAGTCTGCAGCTTCTTTCATTTTAAACCTGTCAAGTTTGCGGTAAAAGCAGCAGGGATTCTTAAAGTAAATTGGTTAGCGTGACTTCGTTAAATACTTTAAAGGGTTTACTTTCGATATCTCGATTAGCGCAACTGTTCATTCAAAACCACCTAATCAACCATCAAAATTCGCTATTGTGGACTCATACGTACGGGATGCATTATTTTTCACATTTTTCTCATTTGCAATTAGTAAAACAGGACATGAAATGCAGAACCACTTCTGATAAAAATATTTGGATAAAACAAAAGCAATACACGTGTATTTGAAAATGTGAATACATTTATAGTTACCGAGTGGATAGAAAATTAACATTCCCGTTCCCATGTTGTTAAGTACTCGGGCGTCCAGTTTTATCATGTTTTCTCCCAATGTAATAAGTTGGCTTACAAGCGGCATCAGCACTGGGGCTCGAGGCCAAGGGGCCATGACCCCCTGAATTTTGAGAAGAAAATTTTTTCCCTCGAAGAAATTAACAATAGAAATATTATTCATATTTTTCTGTAAAATATATCAAGTATTTGGTTTTAAAATTTAACCTTTTCTAAATTTTTCTTTATAAACCAAATTTACCTCTCGTTGGCTAAAAAAATGGCTAATTTTAATATGATGCGGCCTAACTTTTCGTGATTCTTCAATTCTTAGGTCTACTTAAGAACGAATCTGGAAAGCTATTTATTCCGCTGAAATTTTCAAATTTGTAAAAATATAAAAATTTTCAGAATTGGTGAATAGTATAAAAATCTCACAGGTCTGTAAAAATGCTCATGCAATACGAAAGGTTTTTAAACCAGATTCTTACTTGGATTTCGAATCGTTGCCCCCCCCCCCTTGACGGTGGGCTGGCTGCGCCAGTGCTTCTCAGGAAGAAAAAGGTAGAAATGAAAAACATGATGTCATATGAATTTGCCACCTTTTTGTCCTGCCATCTGTCTCATCCGAGAACAAAAAAACATTCTTTTTTCTCCACGCATCAGAATAAAAATTGAATGTCTAGCGTTTTTTGCAATATTGGCATGGGTGGGGTAGGTGTTCATCTGTTCGTTAATATGAATGTATTTTGCATTGAAATAAAGGTGCATCGAATACAAGAGAAACTTTCGCTTAGCTGCCATATGGCTTAACAAAAATATCGCAAATTCAGATGACATCATACTTTTATTCCTACCCTTTTTTTCGTTTCCTTTTTTTTTCTTGCAAAAAAATGAACAGATAATAGATGGAGTGTATACCTTCAGGTTGGCATGGCAAATCATTTTACGTTGGGGTGTGATCTGATCATCTTCTCCCACATCGATTATTCTTAATGTAGCGAAACTTAGGGTGTAATACATTTTCCAGTTGCGGGAGCTGATCCATTATCATTTCGCTTTTGGCATTCGGCAAGACACCTTCTTCCTTCGTTTTTTTTCCAAATCGAATATTCTCACAAAATAATCATCGACTGACTTAGAATTATAAGCAATTAATATTCTGCGCTAATACTAAAACCAAGAAAATTTTAATTTTAGTAGAAATTTGCGAAAGTTCAAATTCGAAATTTTGCTTCTTTTGGGAAAGCCATAAAAAGTTATTTATTCTTGGAGTTTTTTATTCTCACCATTATTTCTTTGAGTGTAGTTCCTGCTCTTTATTTTAATACAGTGGCTTGTTTCATTCGTAATGCAATTGTTTAAATGGTAGTTACCAAATCGAGATTTTAAATTATAGATGTCTTGTTCTCTGTGAAATTTGTTGTGATTAATTACTGATAAAAAGTGTTTTGCTACTGGTATTCTGATAGGACTTCGGCTACCGGAAGAAGCTTTCACGCTGGTGAATTAACTGGAATATGGATTTTATTGGAAGGTATTTATTATAAAATCTTGTTTTTCACTTATTTTGACTAAATAGAAGATAAATTTTGGATGAAATCATCAATATTTACTGTTATCAACATTTATTTTTTTATTAGGTCAAAAGTATTAACAGCCGAGAAAATTAGGAAGCCAAGTTGACGACATCAGATTTTTCTGCCGCCTCCGAGGGACTCCTTGGGCAACAGACAACTCAAAGATGCGATCAGGAACCACTGTCAAGCATAATGAAGATTTCTCCATCAAATCAACCCCCGTCAGCACTTAGATTCTACCGTCTACGAGAAGTTTGGCAAGTGAAAGAATTACATTACTATTTTTCAATAACGCCACATAAAGATATTCATTTATTGCGATTACAAAAATGGATATAAGGTTTTATGTAGGATTTTAAGCACTGAAATCTAAGATTAGTTTAGCTGGTAACTAGGTAATTTATTGGGTTGAGGTTTTTAAGACTTCTTAACTTTTTTGGCTCATTCATATTGGAATCTTTTAGTCGCATCATTTATCAGATGCTCAAGATATCATTCTGAAAATTGCAAAAATATTGTCGTTTACACATAAATCTTGATAAAGCGTCCTGATATTGCTCTATAACTTTAATTAGAATTATCTTCTAAGATTCTGAATGTTATTTGCCAGTAATTTTAATGCGTCTTGGTAGTAGAAATTTAATTTTTTAACGCTTAGGTGGCATGTGTCTCACCTGAAGTGTATCAGAGTCGGTTAAAAATACTGGAATAATTATTCATGGCCTTGAATGATCTTTTGTAAATGAATAAGGGGGGTTTTGATAATGTGGATTTTATTAGAAATAGTTTTTCAAAAAAAACAAGAGAAAAACACAAGCAAAAATGTGAACTCCAAAATCAAATATTTGTAATTCTGCGTTTTAAAATTGAGAGTGTTCTAGCAAAATGTTTATTTTAAATGTTTATTTTAAATGTTACATTGGCTTTCTCATACTATCCACTACGGTCTCCTATAAATCTCTGCAAATTCTTTGAACACCAGTTTTGTGCTTCAATTAGTAATAATTATTTAAGAAAGGAACAAGAGAACTTACTGCTCAAAAGACTCTAGTATTTATATGAGGATAATTATAGACGGAATCTTTTTCTAGCAAAATTTCTCATTTTAAGTTAACTCTTTGTGCATTGGGCACTGAACGAGTTGATCGTAGGAATCAAATTATTTTAGTATTTAACTGTAGAAAATGCATTAAAATAGGCAAAGCAGTAAACAAAAGACAGTTTTTTGTGGGTGTTCTTCCAATAAAAAATCTTGCATTTAGGTTGCTTGCTTTGCTTGGTTTAGCAAAGAAAAGCAGAAATTTGAGAATAAATCAACACGTGAAAATTTATAGAGGTCATTAAGACCCAAAACTAAACTGCTGCATGCACAAACCACAAACTTAAATTTTAGCTAGACACGATTATTTTTAAAATGAGCACAAAAAACCCACAGAACACACCATTATTTTTCTCTTCCCCTGACTTACACAATGAATAGAAGTGCGTCATTTATTGGGAAATACTACATTCTTAAGTCGTATTGGCTCTTAGTTTACCACGTTCATGAGTGTGGCAGCATTCTTCCCAAGTTTATTGAAAACTTGAATAAGGTTTTAAATCACACCTTTTGATAATTGGCATTACATCAGAGCAGGGATTCATTCACTACTGGGCACCAATATCCACTCATCGATGGGACAGAGGTAGAGGGAGTTTAGGGGAGTGAAAGGGGCTTTCAGGTATCTGCTAATGGAAGAGTTTCAAGTAGAGAAATAGTTTGATAATTGAGATAAATAGTAGTACTTCTTAAAGTTGTTATAACACAGGTATTAAAGTAGAGTTATAATGAGAGATTATGAAAATCGAGTAAAATTTGAAATTTACTCAGCTAAATGGTAAGAGCAATTGGACAGTTTAAAAGAAAGAATAAACGGCGTTGAAATAGAGCAATGCCGTCATGCACAACTTTGATTTCGCCCGCCACGACTCCACAAACAAAAGATCAATCTCCTGATACTGAGCGCACAGCGCACTTCATTTAATCGTGCGATTTCAAAATAATTTCGAATAAAATTTTCATATGCTATAAATTGGGAATATAGACTCATATAAGTACTCATGTGAAACTTAAATGTTCAATCTTGGGATCGTAAATGCGGATTTATTTAAAAAATTGTACATATTTGTTACAAAGAAATTCGTAAAACGATCTTTATATTAATATTTCAAGTTTGCATCAAACAAAGTGGGCATATTTTCCGAACATTTATTTTGTCTTTTACTGATTTTTATGCCTTGTTCGTAACATCATAGTTCTAGTTTCACAAGGGAAATCCAAAAGAACTCTGAAATAAAATTATTATATAAACTACATTATATGAGGAGGAAGATTTAAACGCATTCAGAATTGCAGATTTCAGAGAAACTGGTCAATACACTTACATTTAAGTAAAACTATTACGAGCGAGAGTGTTTAGTGGAGAATTTGTTAAGGTGACTGTTGGGTAGATTGAAACGTTTGAGGGAAAAAGCCAGAACTTTGGAAAAACTGGATCTTAATCTGCAAATCCGCTATCGGTTTTGATTTCTCCATTCTCAAATGCTCAATACCTCTTATTAGTGACAATTATCACATTTTTTCAAAGTAGCCAAATGATTATTTGTGCAATCTTTGACAGTACAACTGCAAACACTTTGCAGATGGAAAATAAGCTAATTCGTTTAAGAATCAATTATCGTATAAAGTGGTTGAGGCAAATTGATTAAAAATTATTTCTAGTGTTATATTTCAAAATATATTTAAAAAGTCAAACGGTGGTAACTGTAAGGACTTAAATTACTTTTTACTGAGGGTTCCCTCAAGCATTAGAAGAGACGTTTAAAAAAAAATCTTGATTTACTGGTTTAGAGAATTATCCAAACGCAAATTCAAGTACCACAATGATCAACTAAAAACTTTTGCATCATTTTGTAATTAGCATTAATATATGTGCGAGATTTTAATTTTTTGAAATGCGTTTTCCGAGAATAAACGTGGCAAATGCACAAGAAATATTTAAATTAAGATTTGATCATTCCATTAAATAGTTACAAGGTATTGATTTAAAAATACGACGACGTTATATTTCAAATGTATTTGAATAACAAAACTTATCTGGAATTGGTTTCATTTTATTGTTTTCCTAAAAATTTGTAAAAACATAAATATATTTGGAGCTTTTCAATGAATATTGAGAGACTGTCATTGTACGAGTATACTTTATAGAGGAAAGCGTCATTTTTGAAATCATAATTATACTTTCTCCAAACTGTCTCCTGTCTTGCGTCTTCCCGTCCCATCTTATATTACGTTTAGTGGAAGACGTGATTCTTTCTGCTGAAAATGTATTTCACAGCGTACGTACGCATGTGGAACTCAACTTTCGAAGTAATATATTGAGTTCGTAATTGCCCATTTAAAGAAGAGTGTTATTTTAAGACTTCTTTGTACTAAAATTGGCTCTAATTTTTATGTACATTTTATAGAGAAGTTCATAAAACATTAATTAAATCTACATTTTCCCCTCGCATAAAATAATGTATGCAGAATTTCTGAGACTTTACATGATTCTATGTTGCGCATATTGACAAATGTAATGGAGTACTTTATACTAAAATGCGTAATTATTATTAAGGATGTTCTAATTTCATAAGTTAATTTTTCCCAATATCGAGTACTCTCATTGCCATGATAGCATTGCATTCTTTGGTGCTGCTAGTCATAATATTGGCTTATTTGGATTACCGTATGGAACATGGTTGAACGTTTTTTAATAAAAAATATAGTTTGCAGATATAAATGTAGCGCATACACACAATAAATACATTCAGATTTGATAGAAAATATTAAGTTAAAAAAAATCTTTCCAAAAGTGTACTTAATTGTAATAAACGTAGCGGATTGTAGCGAGTGGCATTATTTTCGATTAAAACTTTCTTGCAATATATGCACTGTAAGATGCCTTGGGGCACATAGACGCAAACGGATTGGCACTGGTCGAATTTAAAACTTAAGAATATCTTATCCAACCCATTCCAATATTTTTTGTGGAGTTAAGTCAGCACCACGGTGGGTTAATATTGTCTGTATTTAGCACAAAACGTCACACTGTTCATGTCGCAATTACAAAACATCTTTCAAGTGAAATTGGTGTACAATTGATATTCCAGTAAGCACTGATCTATTGATCATGTACACGCAGATCATGAACCCGTGAAAAGCTCAAATTTTGTATTTCTACTTTCAAATTGAAAGACGATCTTTGCAGGATTTTAAAGAAGCCGACTTAACTTTTGATGATGAGTGTTTGTTATGAATAGAAAAAACACTGTTAACTTCTTCTGTTCAATTGAAGACCAGTGACGCGTTTCGATAATTTATTGTCATCATCAGACTGGTCAGTTTTTAGGATTAGCTTTTTTATTATTTTACTGGTGTTTTAGGAGAATGACTTGAAAATATTTAGTCAACTGCAATTAATAATTAATTGAGATTGAGCAGTTATAAGTATCCTCTTTTATGTGAAGATAAATAGAGCTGTACACCTGCTAAGTCACCTGTGATGTTATTTTGCAGAACATGTATTCCAAATAAACGGACGTATCATCTAAAATAGTATTACATGTTAGGCTCTTCATGCCTTTCATGCGGGGTGTAACGACTAGCATAAAATTTCTACATAGATTTCTTATGATACCAAACGGGATGATTGAAAAAAACATTTATAGCATCTAGAAACGCATGTTAGAAAACTGCCACTGCACGACTGTACCTTATAATGGAAAGTATTTTTGATCTGAGGAGATTAATATTTTTTTCAAACTAATTCGGGTTTTGCTATGTTGAGCCAGCAACATGGTGGCGTAGCATTTTTTTACATCACTCCTGGTTTCAAAATCTTTTTGAAACTCTCTAATTAAAATAATCATGAAATATATATTGCATCGGAGGAAAGCGGGAAAATATATATTATTGTGGAAAGTGTACTTCACAAAAGTAAACTTAGCTTATGAACCCATGTGAAGCTCAAATTTGCTAGTGACATTTTGACTTTAAAAGTCCACATTGGAAAATTCTTTAAAATGTACTGATATTTCAACATAAATAATTACTATATTTATAAATTGTAAGCTTGTCTTGGAAGGGGGCGTCTCCTTGAATAATGTTTTAAAGTTGAAGGTACCAAGTTTGACAGAATATCTCATTTACGCTTACACCCATGGATATTTTATCACTCTCGTTTTAAACCATGTCAGCATGCTCAAACATTGTGTTTGGTAGGAATTTTTCATTACCAGATGAAGTTTTGAAGTTGTTTTGACTTTTGTGTTATTTCCTGACAAGAATTTAGCGTTGTACATAATACATACATCTAAATTATATACATACCGCGTCCTTTTAGGTAGAAACTGAAAGGAAAACTGATTCAACGAGTCAACTATAAATAGAAATATACTCAATCAACGACATCATATTTTTAGCAAAAAAATGCTTTCAGGAGTTTTTTCAACGAGTTCACCAAAACACAAAATAATTGTCAGAAATCAATAAGTGTTTCTATCGACTGGTAGAAAAAATTTAAAAACACACAACATGGTAATTTGCCAATTTCAATCGCCAAAAATCATAATATTGTTTTAAAATATCATCACTTTCATCAATTACAATACGTGCAGGTAAACGTATTTTGTAACGGTAAACGCTTACATGATCAAAAATGCAAATTTGGTCATCGTATCAAACAGTTTAAGCGCATTTATTCAAATTTTAGTGAGATGTTATGCTTCAAAAATGTATTTGAAAAGAGCAAATGGGACTGCAATACAACAGTTTCATATTTTATATCAGAAGAGTCATAAAAATGTGTGTTATATTTTGAATGCATATATAAAAGGTGACACTTTTTGAGTGTGATGTACCAATTTGTTCAGATTGTTGATGAGTATGCAAATTCCATATAGCTTTACAAGTATACCATGCTGGATATTTGAGTAGGTTTATCCCTATGGACAGCACTAAAAATGACATTTTTCCAAAAATCCTTTTGATGGTGATTTCTGGATAGCTGAC
>JAQIXX010002644.1:0-23386 GCA_034700605.1 Willowsia nigromaculata | reverse complement strand
AGAGCAACAGCTTAGTTCATTGCCTTCTTCATATATAGCACTGTCCGCTAGGGTAATACCTATGTGAGGGGACTGAGAGACCAGGACGAGCTGATAATAGCATATTTATATGCGCAATGCCTGTAAATTATTATAACCGAAACCAACCAATCTAATTTTGTCATATCATGTTTCAGAAACCTGAACTACGAGCGTGTTATACTACCAATAATTTTAGTCAGTAGTCAGTGGAAAAGATTAATTGGTGCTGTCGAGAAAAGGAACCTTCTCTCTCTATATGTATTTTTGTATACCTGCAACATTTGACTACTCAAAACTACATAATAATGACACTAGACGTGACAGATGTCCGGATGTCTCTACCAGCAGTAATTTTTTGTTGCAAGTTGAATTCAACACAAAACAAAACCTCTAAGTAAATAGTAATAATATTTGGTGGTTGTACATGAAAGTCAGATTTTTTGAGGAAAGATTAATCCTACACGATAAATATACGATTGGAGCATTGCAACATGAAGTTGTATGAGTACTGTGACCAAGAAACACGCGTATCTACTCTATACTGATATATTAGAAGACACATTTAAGCAATCAAACAATATAGGATTTCCTCTCCGTGACACACTATGAAAAAATATTATTCATCATCATTGTTTTTATGAAAGATTACATTCGAGTTGTAAACTTAGCACCATTTCACACTAGATAATATTACCTATGTATATCCTCGGTGAAGAGAAAACCAAGAGAATATAACTCTCACAAAGTTTGTTGCCTTATGATGGCTACTCTTCGTTTTGAATGGAATAGAGATGAGTGTTTCGTTTACTAGATAATCTTGACTCAATAATGTACAGACAGATATATTTCAGACTCAGGGTAAATTATGCCTGTCTCTTTTTTACTTTGACTCCCTTTTACAGTTTATTAGCAACTTTTTTCAGCACCACGTACGTATAGCACCTTCTTCCCCTCTCTTGCCTTTCTTCCCTACTTTGTCAATCCTCTGTGCTGGCTAACAAGAAGGAAAAGTGGTTTCTAGATATTATAAGCGAGGCAGAACTGCTGCCTCTACCTAATGTGATGGTGTACTGAAAAAATATATGTAACATAGTGGTAGAGTATCCACACTTTATTAAATATTGATTGGCTCATCATATCAGTAGTCATATTTTTTCCTTCAACTTTCCTATGACACGTTTCATTTCTCTGGAAGTAATATGTCACTACGAACATGAATCTATATGTGTATATCAAGGTTTATTTATATAGTTAGATGATGCAAAGGCCGCGCCTTTGTCGTTCCGGCGTGTTTGACGTATAAAAATCATGTAATAAGAGCAAAAATAAACACAAAATACGGATGTCTATCTTTTTTCATTGAACAAAAAGCATCAAAGCAAAATGCTTACATATTTTTTTATTCAGGAGTTGTCTAATTCTAATGATAACTCACCAAGAAAAAATTAAGCTGACGACACCACATATTGCAAAAATTGCACTAACAATATCAATTATCAATGATGAAAACTAAGTCAGTGCAATAGTACAAATCATGGTTAACGCCATTGAACTTCCATGCAGATTTGTCGTTCTTGTAGACTTACTTTCCTGTTTTAAAATATAAGAATTATTGTAAGAACCTTTCCTTTAAAACAAATTATGTAGGGTTTTTCTCGAAATATTATTAAATGCAAAAAAGTGGTATCAACAGAGGAACACTTCTTTCTTTACTCAATAATACGCGTACGAAACGGGGAGAAAGCCAGGATAGCGACGCCACTTGAGCGACAAGCTCAAACTCTCCTTCTGCCTTCTCCACTATCTCCCTCTTCCAAAATATTATTATGATGATGACGGTGATTATTGTGTTGCCTTGTTGCTGCCATCATTCATACTATCTTGTTATGGCTCACCTTTCTTTTCCTCACTTTTGTTGATGTTTTTGTTATATTCTGTCTGTATGATAGTGCGAGTAGAGGTGGAGAAGGTGTGGTGATGTGGTATGATGATGGTGTAGTGTATTTATATACAATGGGATGTAATGCAACAACTCTTACACAAATATCGACTTGAGTTAAGCGTATAAAGTGTATCAGAAAGAACATCGTTCTCTGGTTACAAATGTTCATTCCTACGCTACACTGAATTTAACGGTACAGAAAAGAAGTTTTCTATACTTTTGCCAAGTAATGTGATGTTATTTCCAGTAGGATGTATACGATAATAAAATTGTGCACCTTTCTTGTATGAGTCAAGCGTATAATGTTGTTAAGTATAAAAAAGGAAAAATGTAACAAGAGAATATAACCTAATATTTCTATACAGTTCTAAAATACGCACAATGTTTGTACTATTAGTAAAAGAAAATAGTATACACGACCAATGGTGTAAAAACGATGATATGATTATTAAGCTCTAGAGAGGCGTAGACTAACAAATAGAGCAGCGACAAAAGAGGAGTGAGATTATTGTGTTCCATGTTTGATAGGTACCTAGTACATTTTGAAATCAAGATTTCTGGAAGAAGAGTAATTCTAATTCTGACTTTGTTTGTTGCAAAAACTTTCAAACTTTGAAAATTTCAATGAAATGGTTTTGCAACGCTTTAATGTTAATTCTGAAAATTAACATTTGACATTTTAAAACGTGTAGATAGTACAATAGATTCAGTCATTTTAGTAGTATCGATGCAAGATACAAACATTCTGCGTAAATTATACGCAATGGTCTAATTGCAAGAATGGTGTGGGTGTGTTCTGTCATATTTGATTATCACTATTCTCCTGCTCCCTCTCCGGTTATTTGTTCTTTTGGCTTTTCACAAGTAGTTGGTATTGCTACAATGTTCAAAATAATTTGTTCTTTGTGTCTAGACAAGCATAGAATGAACTATCGATATTCACTTGAAGATAGTAAAAAATCCTCTCAAATTTACATCACCCTAACAGACACATGCGAATATAACATTCATAAACAATATGCGTCTGGCTTGGTTGTAGACAAACTATCAAAGGATAATACGTTAGAATATGAAGGGGAACGCACATTATCTTTTTATTAGTTCGACAACAGCCTATCTTAGGTAAACATAGCAATAAACACTGCCAGGAAACACGTTTTTTTTGCTCTACCCAGTCAACGCACAACATAGATAATGCCAAAGCTAAAACATTTCTGAAGATGTAAAACTTATTATTTTCATTTTATGCTAAAAACAAAACCTTGTTGAACAGCAGAGCTGCACTCATAAAAGACTGTAATGTTTACCAGTGCTTCTACTAGTTGGATGGAGTGCGCTTAATACAATAGGAATTCATTGGCTGGAAAGTATCGACAAGGGAATTATGAAAAAATTTCATGCTCAAACTTTGCTAATTTTCATTACACGAACAGAAAAAAGTGATTATTATTTTTTGTAATAATAAAAAAGTAAAAGTAATTATAATTTGCTCCTACCTGTTATACTACACGCATAATGCTGTATATAATTTTCATTTTTGTATATGAGGCAGATTTTTAAATCGTGGAAATGAACATAACTGGGGATTAGTATTCATTTCAATTTTTAACCTGTAAAAAGCCTGCATAAGCGGATGCAGCCTAGAGAGAAAAAGCAGAGCACAAGCAACAGGAGAATAGTTCTGTTTTTGTAGATATGTTTTTGATGACGGTGATAATAATACATTTATATAAGCATGGAGGAGGAAACATGCCTCATCCATTATTGTATTGGATGGATGGGTTTGGGATGAAAAGGCTTTTTCTATATTGTTTATTATTACTACACATACTCCCACTACACACTACTACTCCTAAAGTTAAAGAGAGAAAGAGAGCGTGGTAGTTAAAAAAGAGAAGCAGCAGTAGTCGCAGTGAAAGCTGGAGTTTTTTATTGTGTGCAATTATGTAGGAACGTGGCTCTCTTTTCTCTCTTGCTGCTGTTTGTGTGTGTGTGTGTGCCTATCTTTCTGTCTACGTGTGTTGTATACTGTGTACTAGAAGGAAACTAATTAACTTAAGTGAAAGCAGACAGATACAGATAGATATTATTATGGAATGTGCATAAAAAGGTATAATGCAACAGATATACGGCACTCATATCACACCGGCTACATACATAAACTACATGCATATTATATTTATATCTCACCTTCTTATTCTTCTTTCTCATCAAGTTTTTTTTCTCTTCGCTTACTATCTCTCTCTCTCTCTCTTCTCTGGAGTTTCAACAGCTTGAGGGTATAAAAATTGTTGTGTAAAGTAGAAGAGTTTGTGTTGCGTTGTGTGTAGTGGTAGGCGGATTTTCATACATATATATGCACTACGTGTGTGGCAGTGGAGAAGCAACAGCATCAAAACTAATACACTTATATAATACATACACATATGAATCTATGTGTTTATATATCTGTGTATATAGTTCTGAAAGAAATGGAAGAACATAATAATATGTTTTAAGAGGAGAGGAAGGAACAAAAAAGTGGAAAAAGAAGCTTACGACGAGACAGAGAAAAAAGCTGGAGTGGAGGGAGAAAGAGAGAGATGGAAAGAGAAAAGAGTGAGATGGAAAATCTTGAAGAGTGAAATGCGTGCGCGCGTGTATATTCATTCTTATGTGTGATGGTGGCTGCTACTCTCCCTCTTTTTTGCTCTTCTGGTGCTGGCTGACTCTGGCTTGAGCTTGTGAGCTCGCTTTCTTTTCTTTCACTGTCTCTTTTCTTATTCTTCTCTTTCCTTCTCCTCCGTCTTCGGCTTTACTCTTTGCTCTACACAGTTTTTTTCTTCTCAGACGGTGCTCCATCGGAAATGAAACCGGAAGTCAGGGGCAAAATTATGGCTTTTGGAATGAGTATACCCGGAAACTGGCTTGCGTGTGTACGTATACATTTGTCTACGTATATATTGAAGTGTGTACATAATATATATATATAGATGTCGATATGTTTGTGCATGGGGAGTCATTACTATTTAGTATGCCTATGTCTTTAACATCTTGTATTTTTTTGGATTTATGGATACATGGTATATTCTGGGGTTTAAAATGAAGCGTGAGTAACTTTCTTTTTGACAACAAAAACAAGTCTGATTATATGCATGCATGAATATCTTTCACATCCATACTTTCAATTTTATTCTTGAGTTGATTGCATTCCATTACCGTTGTTAAACTTTTGACAAAAATGCTAGGGTATGTGGTGGATGAAAAGAAAAATTGAAAAATGATTGTATACGGAAACGGTGAATACAGGGGAAAAGGTAGGGAAATTTTAGTTATGAAAGCATATCAATAAATTGTTATCAAAGCCTCTACAAAACATTGAATTGGAGGAAATTGAAATCTGTTTATTCGAATGATTGAAAGAATGCTGGGTATATACTTTGAGTGCTGTGTAGTAGCATAATGCATTATTATTTCTAGTAAGAAATCATAAATAAGAATAGAAAGTATATCAAAAAATGTTAGTACCTGGTTCTTGCTGATTTTTTGCAACATCGAAGCCCAGTCCGGAAGGTGCACATACTTCCGATTAATTTTTGTGTTTCAGCCGTAGTCACAGAGAAGTGGACTGACGCCGACGTAGACTAGAAACGCGAACATCTCAAGATTTAATTTGATGTGTCCAGTATTTGTTCCGACTTTTCCTCTATCACGAGTATCAACAGTGCAATTACTTTCACCAGAGTCTCACACGGTAAACAATATTTACCACACAAAAAGTACGTGCAAGTATTTTTACACTTTATAATTGTCTAAGTGCTGCTGCTCATGCTGATTTTGTTGTGCTCTATGTCAAGGCGGGTGATGATTTCTCTG
Source organism: Willowsia nigromaculata (assembly GCA_034700605.1). Lineage (NCBI taxonomy): Eukaryota > Metazoa > Arthropoda > Collembola > Entomobryomorpha > Entomobryidae > Willowsia > Willowsia nigromaculata. The sequence goes on along the minus strand of JAQIXX010002644.1, from coordinate 17,568 downwards.
TTGATGATAGTTTGATGCAGATGACGGCAACGAAAGATGTATGTGCGGTATATATGTGATGTTGATGGTGTGTGTGTGCTATTGTACGACGCATGCAGACGAGAGCCACTCTTCTCTCCGGATGACTTTGAAGGAAGGATGACAAAACCGAAATGGAATTGGTCGGTCGGTGGGATTTGGTTTGGTTTGGATAAGAACCATTTTTACAACTGCTGTTGATGTTTCACTGCCTCTCCTACTACTACCACACCACTAGTACACGGCAATGAGTGAAAATATCACTGCTTCTTTTACTACCGCACAGTTTCCTTCATTTCAATGATGATGGTAATAGTGATAGCGGAACAGTGCTCTCCAACTCTTTTACTTCTCCTGCTTTCCCTCCGTATCTATCTTACTATTTTGTATAACTGCTTTCGCTCCTCATATATCAGATCAGAAGAGACAAGCACACACACACCAAGAGCAACCAAAACCAATATATCTTTCTCCTCTCTCTTCAACAGGCACAGGATGAGCAACAGCATCAACAGAACAAAGTTTGGATTGTTAGAATACTATAGCATGGAATGGGAGAAATTTTTGGTGAAAGTGAAGTGCTGTGTAGGTATAAACTATGCCTACAAGATCAAATGTGTGAATGTCTCTTCCCAAAAGCGTATTTTCTTACACTGAAATAGAAAAGGGCAAAATATTGCCACACACCACCATGTACATAAAATCTCGAAGAACCTGCAATATTATTATGCATTGCTTTTTAGATCGTATGTTTCATACGGGTGTACGGTACGGTTTTAGTGTCTAAGCAAGCATGCTTTTGCTTTCCCTCTGTCTAATACATACAGTACACATTTATACAATAAAGATTTGTAATGAATGCGTGTAGTCTACCAACACAAGATGGAATGGAGAGGGGTTGGCCTGCCCTTCCATTCACTTAGCTCTCTCACCATATATTCCTATGTATTGCATATTTCCTCGTTTTTCGTCTGCTTATATACGCCAATACACTTTGGAAAGCCAAGAGAAAAGTTTTATGAGTCGAATGAGAAGACATGAAAGTGGCTTGTATCTGGGAAGTAGTGAGTAGACAACAACATCCATTTCTCCATCATCCATCTCCTTTCCTCTTTCCCAAAGTTTTTGGTGCACTTTCTACTTATACTTTTACTGAAAACGCACTATATCTTATAGTATGTGTATACATATTTAGCCAGGTTGTTTGTTGTGTATATACTCACAATAATATGTATGTACAATGTGTATCTATAAGCCTCTTCTTTTTCCTTCTCCTTATGCCCATCTGGTTCCCCGATGCTTTTGATGTACAGACGTATTATCATAAACCAAACTTGAGAAGAAAAGAAAGAGCAAGAAAAGAAAGAAAGCCTACCAAGCAGGAATACACGTAAAGGCAACAGCAAACATACATAAAGCCTTATAAAGTGCAAGCATGTATTTTCTTCTTGTTGCTTCTCCGTGCTTCTTGACTGTACTAAAAGTTCAAAATATCCTCTCTTGCATGCCTTTTCCTGTCTTCTCTCCATCTTTGAATGCTTTTCTTTCTTTCTTCAGGATATTTTCCTGGTTTCCTTACTTGTCGTGTATTTTAGCATAAGAGTTACTCAGTTTTTACATTAGGTCCGGACAAGAAACGTCGTGGGTTAGAGACTGCATTTATGTATGTATGAAAATGGAATTCACAAGATACATATGCATATGTATTTTTAACTAGTCTACTGTGTTCTATACAATAAGTGTTGAGTACTTTCTATTATCATAGAAAACTGGTTTCTTCATATATAACCCGACAATAAATACGTACTTGAAATATATATATAACACCCATGTAGGTAGGTACACAAACTTATATAAACTTTTGCGAGAAAAAAAAGTCTAACGAGCAGCAACAGTGTACTTGGATGAACTATCAGAAAAGGACCACTTCTTTGCTCTCGTCCTGTTGCTTTCTTTGCCTTTTTTTTCATTTCTTCCACATAGGTAGGTAATAATACAAGTAAAAAGAAGAAAGAAATATACTCTATACGCATAAATTATTGCCGTTTTATATGCATAACATTATTGCTATCTACTTTTGCTCATCATATAAGTATTCTACATAAGTAAAACCTAATATATTACCACTATGGTTTCAATGCTGTTGCTTCGCCTTAGCTTGTTGCTGCTGCAATGACGATGATTGTGATAGTGATGTGTATGTGTGTGCAAAGGGGAGCCAAACTAGTGTCGGTATCACTCGGATGTGATATAAGAGGAAAATGTCTTGGAAATCGGAGAAACGTTCCATGTTCTGGTGCTGTTCCTGCCTCCGCTACTACTGCTCCTGCTGCCTTTCTCGTTGGATCTGTCTATAATCACACATTAGCAAAGCATTATATTGTGTGAGTGTCTAAATGGAGCCTGTGTGTGGCGTGGTGAAATATCATACCGTATGTTCATGAAAAGACCATAGGCAAGTCTATCATGTCATCTTTTTCTGGATTGCTGACGATGCCTGCTTCTCAGCTTGTCTCCAAAAACACACATATGAAGCTATAAGTATATATGTACGGCGGATTTATACCTATAAATTCAGTCTGTTTTTGCTTTTCCTTTATGTCAAACCTTTCTCTCCTGCTGCCTGCCTGCTTGCCACGTGCTGTTGCTGCTGAGGCTTCTTTTGCTTCTGAATAGCAGAGAGAAGAGGAGACACAAGTCTGTTTATAATTACATGGGAAAACACGATACGATGGTTTTGTATTGCATTATGATACGGTACCTATACATTCTCTCCAAGCATAGCTGGGCAAATGGCTTTACTGCACAATGTATATAAATCCATGAGCACATTTATACGTTCGTACACTCACTCACAGAGTTTCAGTCTGGTTGGTTTTCCATCTATACGTTTTTACTCCTAAGGTATCTGTCACACCATGGCTCTTTCTCCCTTTCTCCCTCTCTTTGTTCTTTTTCATTATTGCCTTACCCTCTCGCGCTAATATTGCATGCATTTACGAGTAATTTTTGCTGTCACGATATATATAAAAAAGTACTTATCTTTAATGTATATGTGGCTAAATGAACGCCCAACATATGTTCACTTTGATGGAGATAATCAAGCATGAAATATGATTTGCCTGCTGTCTATATGCTCTCTCGTTCTCGGTTTTATCGACATTACATACACATACATGCACACACCAATTCTCAAAGCAATATTGTTTTATTTATTGTGGCATTTGGTAATTTTAGAGAGGGGATTATTCCTTAATCATTCCCATATTTTTGCCGTATAACAACTCCTAACTTGATTATTGCACAGAGAGTCAAGTGGTCAGCGAAAACAAGATATATTTTATTATCTGGACATGAAAAGGGTAAGGAAGTTTCTTGCAGTTTTTAATGCCTATACACATATGTCTATGTACGCGTGACGCTCATAAACGACGAAGGAATATATAGTTTGGAAAATCTGTTTTAAAAAGTGATCTAGCTCATTTTTAGTAGATAATTAAGAGTAGTGCTAATTGTCTTTGAAGAAAGAAAGTGAGATATAGATAGAGAGGGAGAAGGGAGAGAAAAGGCATTTGTAAGAGGGAAGGGAAGAGTGAGAAAAAAATTTCTCACCATCCGGTGAGTAATCTAGCAATAAACTATAGTGTGGACGCAAACTTGTAGAGAAGATTGGTTGACAATCTTACTCGCACATTCTAGATAAAAAGGGAGAGATACTGACTGCTTTACAGAGAAGCCTCGTGTCTTTTTTCATGAGTTGCCTCGTTCCCTCTTCAGTATCTATAAGCACAAGAAAAACATTCATGGCACATGCAACGCAAGCGAGCACGAGCTTTCTTGATTTGACTTGAGAGACTCTAACTATTATTGGTAGTTGGTAGGTGGAAAGGGAAAGCCAACAAGGCAAGTAAAATGGTATGCATGAAAAAAATGTAAGCACAAATTTAGCAGTGGATGAAAAGACATTTTTTCTCTGCTCTCGCACAACAATGTATTTAGGAGGATTCTCAGTTGTTGGAATTGCAATACAATTCATATGGTATTAAATATATTACATGTACACAAGGTAGTTTTAATCATTGCTTGTGTGTGTGTGTATGTGATGATGATGAAGCAGTGATGATGCTTTCGTGTCCTTTCAATCCCACAGCTGCTTGAGGAAAAGAAGCACTTTCTCTTTTTCATGAATTTGTTTTCTGGTGAAAAGGGGAAAAGCTGCTTTTACTGGCTTCTGGTGCCTGAGATTTTTGCTTAAGGCTTCAACAGAAAGAAAAAAGCAGAAGCAACCGCGTCACACATAAGCGAGCTTTTTCCAAAGGTCGGATTTGTCTCCCGGCATATGGCTCTGATCTGGTGACTCTCTGGCGACGGCAAAAACTGCCACGATGATGATGAGGCAGATGATGTGAATGTAAAAGTGTATTATGAAGCTGTATTGTATATTATTGTTGATGTTTCCCTCAACAGCCCGTAATAAAAAGGGTGACTACCGTAAACCCTCAAGTAAACGCCTGACGACTAACATAAATCATTCCAGTTAGTTTGGAATGATTTCATAAAAACATTTGAATGCCTGTTTTTTTTTTGCAATATTCATCACCAGCAATTAATGTATAAATGATCTGAAGACTTCTATACTGGTAAAAACCCCAGCATTTGGTGGAAATGAATTATAAAAACATTTTATTTTCAGGGTTTTATCATTATTTCGTCCACACAAATGTGTGAATTCCAGAAAGAGAAAATATCCTCTCTTTCCCCAAAATTCAAAGATTATCAAAGTACATTCCTATTCTGTTGGCGAGGCTCCGTAAAAAGTAGGAAAAAAGCGTATGTGATGTATGTACTGATGTGACTTAAGTACTTATATGCACTGACTCACAGTAAGGGAATACTTATTTATTTGTATGAGCAGTTCCTTAAGTAGAATTGGTGGTCTGGTTTGAGGATAAGCCGATAGTTATTGTTGAGTGGGAACACGTATAAAAAGATGAAATCGTGAGTCGTTTCATTGAATTTTTCTCCTTCTTCTAACTGTAGGTATTCTTCGTGTGAAGATGGAATGTATGTGCATACGTACATGTGGTACGCGATACGCACATTATGTCGGCAATAACAGAAAGGAAGGAAAAACATTATACGCCATCATCAAGTAACTTCCCGGTTGAGTCTGGTGGTTATATGCTGAAAGCATTGTGCACTTGTGTTTTTAGGTATACCTATTCCAGGTATTCTGGCTGTACTGCTCGGCGGCTGTCAGGAATGCGTCTTGGTCTTGGTGCTTTCACACGGCGCGTCTTTCCCAACCTTTTCATGAGCTGGAGAAAGTTTTCTTGGCCTTTGAAAGTCCAAGTGAGAATGTATGATTTATGAACTGCTTTCCTCTCTTGGTTTACAATTGTACATTCAAATTCTTCGGTTTTGTGCAAACATCTAAACAAAGTAATTGCCAATATATTAGCTCATGAGAAGAAAATCAGTCTGTTAATTAGTACAATTTGTATGGACTTTGAACTAGGTATGTACATCAATATGCTAGTTTCCTGTCTGTCTCAGATGAAGTATAAAATTTTCTCAATGTTTATATCCAGTATGTACATGGTAAACCCGAACTAGTCTTATTTATAGACAGAATGTCGCAATTGTGGGTGGATGGATGGATAGGGCATCAACTTTATGTCGTCTTCCCAGATGGTCGTCAAAGCTGGAAAGCATCATCCTCATCACCACGTTTTGATTTGCATTGCCCTGATCATGTTCACTTCAGCAATAGCAATAACACAGCTTACTGCCAGTGCTATCGTTGCCTGCTCATTAATTGCGGGGTTTGAAGAAGCTTATACGTAGAGAAACTCTGAGACGAAGTATATTGCAGGAGTATTAAAGTTGAGTAGAGAGCAGATTCCATAGAAAAGGGACAAAAAGAAGATAATTTTAGATGGGGATGTGATGGCATGATTATCCTCATCACCACCACAATTTCCTTCTGCTTACGATCATAATAATAACAGTGTATCTATCCGACTTGTTTGTTAGTCTCTTGTTGTTGTTATTATTATTACAGGCTGTATGCCTTATGTCATACACCATATACTTTTGGACGGGAAAAAACGATTTCTAAATTGATAGAAATGATGGTCTGTTGGCTCCGGTCGTGTCGTGTCTATGACTTCTTGACGACATCAAGAACAGGGAGGAAAAGAACAACTTTTATGATTCAAGTCAAGAGTTGCGTACTCAAGAAGAGAAGAAAGGGAAAATTGAAGTGCATGCAGCATAGATTCTTTCTATTACATGTTTCTCCTTTCTGTTTTCTAACAAACTATCACCCCTAGCCCTAGACTGATACATGTTATATATAGGAAGTTTTTTTTTATGGAATGCTGAAAAGTCATAGACACAAAGAACCTTACGAAACTTTCTGCACAAGATCTTATCAATTTCTTTTGCGTTGATTTTTTACGCGTGTTAGATGTAACAAGGATGTTCAGGTTTGCTCATGATTATATTAAACAGCATCTAAAATGAAGACCACTATTCAATCTTCAATCAAGTCAGTCATAGATGAATAAATAAACCTTTTTTGATACCTTGCTTCATATTGATAAGATAGTATCAAATGATTCATGATTATCGATTTTGTCTTTGGATTCGTTAGTTCAGTTAACTATTTGAAATCGAAACGTAAACAAACAACTTTCATTGGTAGTGAAGTATGTCCTCAAACACAGTTCAATTACATTATAAAACAAAGTACGTACATAGTGTGATTTGTGACCACAACTAGGTTTTAACTGTTTTCATTTGGTGGTTGAATATTTGGCTGAACGTTTCAAAGATTATAGGTAAACAGTGTTCACTGAAAGGATGAAATAGAGGAATACAAAAACCATAAAACTTGTTATTATTATTATACTACTTGTCATTGTACTTATTGTTACTTGTCAAAAAAAGTAAATAAATGCTTCATATATCGTTACACTACACTACTTAGAAAATATAAAAGACCTGGAAATACTAACATTCGTTTTTGGTAACTTTGAAAAGTAGACAGTGAATTTCATACACATTTCACATAAGCACCTTGAAACGGTGATGCATGGACTGCATAGCTAAAAATATAGTGTGATTGTATATATATGGGAAACACATTATTTCTTTTTCTGTGTATTTGCAGAGAGCGAGTAGTGTGGTGAGCTTTAAGACCCGGCACTTGTTCTTTGCCAAAATCCCTCCACTCAAAGGATTTTAACCATCCCCAGAGAGAAAACCTTCCCATTGTGGTATGGTTTTTAAGGTTTGCTGAGCAATAAAAATCTTTACTTTTTTCGAGTAGGAGAACAAGAGAATACGATGAAATCAGATGTAATATTATGTGAAGCTGTAACAGTCGAGTGCTGGTGTTGGTTTTAATATTTATACTTTATACGATATAGAAATAGAGATGAACGATAAAAGGGATGGGCACACAAATTAAAGTGAATACGAACAATTGGAAGATGGAAGACCTGGTACGAAAATCTTTCGTTGCGTTTCGCACATGTCGACAGGAAGACAGATCATGGAAGAAACGTATTCATATAGTAAATTCGACCTGCTAATAAAATATAAGGTACATGCAGACCTCATATCATATATAACTAAAATCACAAAAATTAGATGGACATATGCTGCAAATTTTATTTGTTAATATCACCAGTCATTACCAACACCCCACAGAAAACACACTATATAGTAAATAAATAATACACAAGACACTATTTAGTGCCAAACCGGCAGTTTTAATGAGCATGCTCATATGACTGGTCTACAGAAAAAATGCCACGACGTGAATGGAAAGGTTTGGGTAAGTAACTTTTATTCATTAAACTTAACCATACATCAGTGGAAAAATCAGAAGAAAACACAAAGGCTGTTTCCCATTGTGGCATAAAGCGAAGTGGATTTTTTTACCATCTATAAACTTATGAGAGGTTATAAGGTTCCCTATGTTTAAGCTTAGGACAGTTAGACTATTTGAATGGTAAAATCAAAATCCATAAAAATGTCGGGGTGTTAACCTGTCCTTTTCTATAATACATATTATTACGGGGAATACAAATTTCTTTTGTCATTGATTTAAGAAAAAATGTAGAAAAGTCTCTACAGTAAAGTTGGTTTGGTATGTCTTTATAGGACAAGTTGAATCTTTGGAGAAAAAAGTTGTTCTTAGACGCTTGTAAGGAGTATGGTAAAAGAAAGCTGTAGGAAAACCCAGAAATGGTACATAAGTTATTTCATCGGGCTGGTAGGTGAAGCCTTACGTTTTATATCTGGCGAGCAAATGAGAAAATGAGTCAGAAATGCGAAGAAAAGCAGAGAAGCAACAGATTTTTACTGTTTTTCGTAAGTGTGAAAATGAAACTTGGAGAAGCAAGAAACGCAACCGTCACCACACCATACCACCGCCGACGGGTAAGAAAGTCTTAATAATAAAAGGAGGAATGAAACCAAAGAAAAAATCACAAGGATGAAAATAAAGGAAATCGAAAAGAGCTTTTTTTGTTCTGTTTTATGCATGTGTGCATGGAGTGGATTGTGTGCGTGGAGGGATGAAAAACATTTTTGCGGTTTTGTTGAGCACGAGTTTATTCAACAGAAAATAATATTATAATAAAAAGACAGGGAAATACAATACACTTTTGATTTTTGCGTTTCTTGTCGTATTTCTTCATTTGGGAACAGGACACGAGATATATGGATATACTATAGGTTTTGCAAGATGCCCCGAATTGTAATGGGACAAGTGAAACTTATAACAGCATAATATTTTGTATTTATGAATGTACTACCTATATACATACTGTACATGTCTACGTCTAGAAAAATGAGAAAAATGAACTTCAGTTACATGTACTTTTCACAAGTTGTGGCTTGTAGCCTTCACATTTCATGTTGCACTTACGGTTTTGAATCCTTATTCCGTATGTATGGAATATTATATCAATGCATTAAGCAACTTGGCTGACTGATCTGCTGATGCTACATGCGTGATTCATGATTATGTAGATGTGAAACTTAAGGTTTTTGTGTCACTGCGGATTTCCCATTTCATTTCCCCTTCTTCTTATAAAATGTAATGTGCTTGCTTGCAGTCATATTATTGCATATTACAGTTTTTAGGTTTATAAGGAAGCGTATGAAGATAACATATTGATAATGGCATTATGAATTATATGCAGCACACACACACCGGTAGATATAGCAGTAAAACTGTGGATAGCTATCTAATTGCGTTAGCAGTGATAAAATCTCACTTTTCTAGAGGTACAATAGAGTATACAGAATGTGTACCATGTTATCATTTGACTTTGATATTCTGTGCCAAGCAGAGGCAGAATCTGAACAACAGAAACATGACATATTGTCACCTGATGAATGAGAGAAAGGATAAAAGTTACATAATGTAATTTCCATGTTCATATTGTGTCTCTCACCATCACATCATACATTTATAATATAAAACCCATTTCATATGCAAAAATCCAAACAGAAAGAGAAATCAGGGATATTATCTTACAATAGATAATGCCTTCAATAAAGTACAATATGTTTCTCCAAAGCCGCATATTATTGCATGTATTGAAATATATTTGGTTCAGTCTGACTGAAATGGACACACCAAGCTGTACATCAAAAATTCGAAATTGTGTGCATTGCTGGATGCATACGAATTTCCATGAATGTGAAAATTAAAATGCAGTCATGTTCCATGATAATCACCTATTTTGGAATACTTTTACTTTGCAGAGACTCGTTATAATAATCATCCAAACTCATAAAAGACAAATATACGTGGCTAGCCACCCACCTTAATGTAAGAGCTTATCTTCACACGTTTACTTTACGATAGAAGGGTAAAAGATCTTGGGAAAGAGAGATTCCCAGTTTTGCTGTACTTGACGGTAAAATTGGTACATGCATTCAATTTCTACTACATTTTATCACGTACATCAATGTAGTCTCTTACTCGGCGCACTTATTTTCTGCTCTTGTATGTCATTGACATGCATGCGTGTTTCTCACATTTCATTTAATGCACTTTGATGACAGTGATAATGATCATTGTCATCATACACTCCATGTCTTTTTTCCCTAGAAGGTAGGTATTCATATCTTGTTGCATTTCTCCATTCGCTTTTCACGTTTCCATACATGTAAACGGTATGTATGGCATACCTTCATAGCTATGCACTCCTAGACAAAAGATTCGATTTGAAAATATTCCAGAAAGAAAAAAATAAAAGGGTAGATATTTTTGGTAAGATACACCTCATATGTCACCACCGACGACACCACCATCACAACTGTCGTTGTCGTGAGGTAGAAAATGGAGAAGTGTGTCTGGCCATCAAATGCATATACATATGAGATCACCTATCCTCCCCAATGATCATATATATATTCCAGGAGGATGATGAAGGAAGAAAATAATGACATTACGTCTCTCTTACAGAGGAGAGGTAAGTTAAATCAGTTAGTTGAGCAGCTGAGCTACGTTGGTATTATATTATGTAGATAGAAGGAAAAATATGAAAGGGAAAGCAGAGAAGCAGTGTGTAGTCTTCTCTAAATAATATGACTTTTTGCTTTTGCCCTCACAACTTCATTCAATGTGTTTAGAGATACAACAAGTATTCGTAAATATGATGCAACTGGAGAAGTGAGGTTGATCCCAAATAACCGTAGGCACATGAAATGAAGTGAAATTCCCTTCTGGTCTCCCTCTCTTTTAGGCTTCCCTCGGAATCTTGTATTGTTAGCAGTGATGATCTGCGGATCATGATCGTGGCATCACATCTCTGAAAAAGAGACAGAGCAAACCTTTTGCCTTCTGCTTCTGGCTTACTACCTTTTATCCACCGCTCATTCTCCATGCTATCGCTTGCTAATAATATCATTACATTGTAATCATCATCATTTTATCTATCTATCTATCTCTTCATCATTCCTGTGCAATACTAGTAACAATAATAATAATAACAGGACTGTCAACAGTCACCACACCGTTGCCATTGTATATTGATGCATAATATCATCGACAATAACGTTGCAAGCTTTTTTTACACCAGAAACAGATACGCAGGCAGAGACACCCTATAACTATCACTGATTCCTACTCCATTAAAAAAATAGGATAATACGCCCATCTTACAGAATTCTCGCAGAATGCCTTATCATACCTTTCACTCGGCTAAGGAAGATATACCTATGCTCAGCGTTACAGTAAAATTCCTGCAGTTCTAGTTATACACGGCGAAAATGGCACTGATGACGATGATAAGATGGAAAAATAAGCCTGCAGAGATGTCAAAGTAGAAAAAATACTGCACATCGCACATCTATTTGGCAACAGAAGCCCTCCCAAAATATACAAAACGAGTGACACAAAGAGAGACAACAGCGAAATACTATAATACTGACTATCAGCTCTTTGGACAAACAAGTTTTGTACACGTCTTTTTTTCACTCGATTTTGTGTGATGTGAGAGGATATGAGCATGATTATGCCGAATGTTTATAGAAATGTACCTGGGGAAAGCTTGTGTATGTGTGTGTGTAAATATCTATAATATTATTACGTGGCTCCTAAAAACACTCTAATGCACATTTTAAGTCCATCATCATTGCGACTAGAGAGAAGTATTACTTTTACTTGCTCTGTAGTGTTGCCAGTTGCCACCACCACATCACCACCATAAAAATAAATAGAGAGTTTGTATGTGAGTGAAGAGAGTGAAAGCTATATAGTAGTAGTAAGGAAGAAAAAGGCAGCAAACGTGGATGATGCAAACTGTTAGACAGGCAGTAGTGAAGCTATAATATGTGTGTACAATAATAATAATAATAATGATGAGAAACATGAGATTTGAAAGTGAAACTGAAACTTCTTCAGGGAATCCAACAGACCAAACCCACAATCTAATTAACTTACTCTCTGCTCTTTCTCCCTTCTTCTTCTGCTTCTTCTTCACACAAACACATCATCATACACATAAATATACACACAGTCTTTTCCGTTTGCTTTCTTTTTGCCTCTCTCTTGATCACCATCAGCATCTACAACTAATAAAACTATGTTGTGCCTGAGTTGGTAGTGGAAGTACAACTTTATATGCACATTCCAGGGAAAAATCAGTTGAAGACAGAGAATAAAATACCACTTGCATTACATGTACAACTTATAATGTAAGAAATTGTGGCGATGGGGAAAGAGGGTGACGGGAGGAATCACATTATTAACTACAACGATAATTCACCCAAACACAGACCAACTTATTAAGAGAGATATAGATGTGCAATGTGGTGATGTAACAGGAGTAAGTAAAAGTTGCGCTGGTTTTCGCGAGGTAGTGAAACTGTCTTAGTTTTCACATTTAATGTTTGAAAATGTTTCAAGCGTTCATATATCTATTCTGTTTACATACATTTGTAGATGAAGTGATGGAGCAATTACCTAAACTTCAAGCATATATTTACTTATTTTTGTATCTGCATAAAACAGGTAAAGACAGTATTTATATTTTAACAGCTCTCATATCAAAATTCCAAAGTTAAATTGAACTTTATGCGAGATGAGCTTAAAATTCAAGGGGAAATACTTAAAAATAACAAGCCATCCTACATGTCTTGCCTTCATTTGTTCGATTTGTAGGATATTTGGTATGGTATTATAACGAAGTAACGTTTGAACCATATAAAGCTAGTCAATCAGCAAATTGTGAAAAAATAGAGGCTCTCCTAACTTTTTCCTGTTTCTCAATTTCTTGACAAGTTTTGGGTTCCATTGCAATCCCAGCAACTGAACTTTTCCCCTATCGAGTAAAAAGTCTTCCCTACAAGTTGAACCTTTTGCATTCCGGAGAGAAAGAGAGATTTGAAACTTGGTGGGTTTGAATTTTGATTAGAACTTCACTAAATATAAGTTGTTTTCTTCCTTATAGGATCTCTGTGGTGTAGTGGTATAAAACAAGTAGTGGAAGCATGAAAAAGTACAAACGACACGACAGAATTGGTAAAGAGATTTAAGAGTAAAACGGAAAGGCTAATAATAAAGTGTACTATAGCTGTGTGTCGAAGCCATTATGATGCATTGCGTGCTGTACATTGTGGACAATCAACTGACCAAGTGAAAAACAAATCAAAAGGGAATTTTTTTCCAGGTCACATAATATCATGCTGAGAGCGAGAGAAATGGAGAGAGAAAGAGAGCGGTAGGAGCTGGGGGCAGCTTTTTCTCTCGAGGGAGAAATAGTGTTAAGGTCTCGGTATGGTCTTGCCGTGGTACATGATAGTGTGATGTGATAGTGACAAACGTACATCTCGCTATAATGAATTTCAAAAGTGTCGTATTACATTATATAATCGTACACATATCCACATATATCATGGGCTTGTTGTAAACCTAAAATAAAGTAAATGTGGATTTTAGTCAGTCCGTTCGTCACTTTTTATTTGCTTTTCTCCTGCAAATAATGAATTAACCCCCACAGCTACACATGCAACATGTAACGCAATAGTTGTTGGCGTACACGAAAAATATCTCACTTAATCTGTAGGGTGGAAAAACAGGAAGGCGACATAGCGAACATGCATCCTTGATACGATGAAAGACAACGTATAGTATACACCCAAGCAAGATCTTTTCTTTACACCATGGAAAAGCTTACCCAAAAGTTGCTTTGCTCATCGAGTTCACTCAACTCTTCTGTCTGCAAAGTTTTCTTGAAGGGTAGCACGAAGTTGCACTCTTCTACCACTAATGCTATCTGAAGTTTTCCAGAGAAAGTAGTTCAAGTGAGGGTGACGGTGCTGTTCACCGTGTTTCTCTCAGTGTATGATAGAGGATGGGCAACGTTTTGTATCACAAAATATTGTTTTTGTATATATATGAATAAATGATACGTATAATAGGCTTAGAAATTCATGGAATTATTAAGAAGCTTTCTAACTTTGTATTTAAGTCGTCAGTACTTGCAGTTTGATTACAAATGCTCCTTCCTGGGTTACAATTACAAGTACACCATTCTCCATCCAGTAGTACCAACCAAAGCATCCTTATTGAGACGACACGTATTTAATCCAATTTGTCGCGGATGGTTTCTGAAATTTTATGGCTTCCTATCTGTTCCGTCCGTTATGCACACAATATAATCTGCAATGTACTACTATTCCTTCCTAATAACTCACCGATGAAGAATTCGCAGTTTGAAGAAAAAACTCAAGTTGCTCTTGTTTGCTCATAAACTTTGATTTAAAATTGTTATTTTTGTTTCACACAGCTAATCATTAAAATTAAGGATGACGGATGCCAACGAGATCACACCCACAACTTTAAAGGAAATCCTCGCAGGTCTGAAGACACAGGACAGCATGCAACGAGAAAAAACATCTGCAACGCTAGTGAAGTGAGTACTTGACCATTTTAAATTACTTTGCTTCTTGTCCCCTACTTCCGTATTATAAACTCTAAAGATTATTAATTTTCAATGCCTTTGGAATTGTTCCTTGCAGACTGAAGGAGTGGGTGGAAGCAAATCAAGCCTCGGATCCTTTCATTACCCCAATCGACAAGAAAAATAATCCGTTTAATGAAAAGGGAAAGTGCATTATCACGTAAATAACACCATGAGTCCACCACCGACCCTTTTAATTAATTTGTTCTCAACAACGCTTTTTACCTTTTTGAAACTGGTTATAATAGGGAGCAGTAGTGAGTTGTGATAAAAAATTTCACAGTATTGTTTTCAACAATTTTTTGGTAAGAGATTTCCTCGATTTTTGTGACCACCAGAATTAGCCATATTTTAACAAATTTCATCTTCTTTAAAATATACTTCCACATTTCCGTGCTGAAAAAATTTGTTTGTAAAACCTTTGAAATATTTCATGCAAATTTCTTGAATCACTACCTTAAGTGGCCTGATCTTCCTCATCTCATTCTATTTGTCAGCAGATCATTACATATTTGAATAAATCCTCAAAATGTCTTTACCAAAATGTGTTTGTTATATTTCATTTTGCATAATATTGTATTTACTTAAGCATTTAGCATAAACTTGGCTTGACTTTGATTAGAACAAACCAGCTTACTTCAATGACAACTTTTTATTAGGATACAATGTTTTTCCGAAGTACTCATACAAAACTACAATCTTTAATCCTCATAATATTCAGTTTATTAGAAACAAAACTCAATGTCACAGTCTTTGACTAGATTTTTGTAGATTGACGCTTGATTTTCTAGGTTGTTCATATAATAGTTGGTTTTGGAAACTATTATCCAGTGTGCATTATTAGGAGATTATGAGGCAGCATTTAAGTATGAAATGGTTAATACATCTACCATTAGCTATTGTTTGCGCATTTGGAAGGCTGGCCAGCGCCGTTGGCAAGTGTATGGAGTGTGTGGATCTGTTTGTTTGGTTTTTTACAACTCATTACCGTCCAATAGGTAATGTATAGAGGTTTTTTAACAATCAATTAAAAATTTTATGGCAAGTTTAATCGATTAAAAGTACCTAACAAGAAAGAATTTTGATTTGATATAAGAATTATTTTTCACTGATTTATATATTTAAAGATAATTTTCGTCGTCGCTTTTGCAGCATCATGCATGGGCTTATTCTCAGTCTATTAGGAAGTTTATTCCACAGGAACCAAGTCAAGTTAACAACGGAATTTAATTACTGGGAAGACTTTATTTGCAAGCATGCAAGGATTGAACTAATGGAGGTCGGTTTTCCAGAATGTGAAGTGGTTGAAGAGCAGCCAAAAGGTAAAACAGTTGCCAAAATATGAAATTGAATTGTTCCAAATTATAAGCCACGCATCGTGGGAAAAGTTAATCAATCATAAAACGACAATTTTGTGAAATTACACCTAACTAGCCATAATACAAGTTTTAAGAAATGCTTAACGATGACACAAGTACTTAACATCGAGTACTCGCAAAAATCTAGTACTAACAATTGATGGAATAATAACTTGAATTATTGAGGATAAAAATTCACAACGTTTTCCAATTGTTTTTACAGAGGAAATATCGACAATTACGACAGGATCTTCTGTAGGAAGGCGCACTTCCAGGAGAACATTTGCCGGAGAACAGAATAATTAAATAGTTGTGAGACCGTGAAATAATAATTGCAATTAATCAAATTATGTGCTTCGTTTGCTTTCCGTGAGAAAATAGTCGTTGAATGGTTTGTTTCTGTATTGCTAACATAAATTGAAACACTTAGCTCTTAGCAGGTATATGTTTTTTGCTGAATTCTTTCTTCAGCATTTTCCGACTACTATTTAATTGCACGCAATTTGCAATTACACTGCTAAAATGCAAGTACCAAAAAACTGGACAAGTTCAATGGACTAGTCTACTACTCTTCAAAGTATACGTCAACTCTTGAAAGCAAATTTTTTACTGCTTAAAACAAACACTCTAAACCGTGCCGTCCGCGTCCCAGAATCCTTTTACATCATACAATCTACATACATTTAATTATTTGTTATAATTTCTTAAGATTCTTATTAAATACGATTGAAGTGAGCTACATTGTGCTGTAAAGTACCTTTTGAAAAATCATTATGATTAAAGCGTATATTGTTTACTTTTATGCAACTTCATTCATCTTATGCTTTTTTGTTAAAGTCCTTTTTGCTCCTTAAAATCTTTTGTTCTTAGTATTTTTATAAGCACATTTAATGTATCACTGGGTTTTTTTACTCCTGTTGATTTGCTTTGCTTTATTTGATAGCCCAATTTTTTAGGTTTGCAGAATAGAAGCATAATTTATGCAGTACATTCCGCACATGCATTATAGTACAGTGTTGTCCTGGTCGTATGGCTTTGTTTGAGTAGTTCACGATGATGTGATTGTCCTCTAAAATTATCTAATTTGCATACATGCTAAGATAACGAAATGTGACCAGTGCACAAGTCACACCTATACATGTAGACATAGGTAAAGGTATAGATGAAGAGCAAAGCTAAACTGTAAAAAATGCCACTATTGCTATTTGCTATGAACTGTACTTCTAAACGTTGAACCTCCAACCTGTAACTTCATGATGTACTCAAAAAGCAGTTGGGTTCAAGTAGTTGAGGAGGTTCAATAGCGGAAAAGGTGAGGATCCAACGGAGGAGTCGATTCAAAAATAGAAAATTCTGATGTCGTGGCAGGTTTCGTGGGAAGAATGTATTTAAAAACTACCCTGTTTGATAAGTTCACTCTTCCAGTACGTTATTTACAAAAGTAGGAATACATACAACAACTTTTATTCTAATGACAAGATGATTCAACACTTCAGCTAGAGGTGGGATTCTAAATTTCAAAGACCTACACCCACACCTTCTTTTTGTCCTTATGAATACGCTTGCTATGTCTAATCTTTAACAGTTAATTATTAACATCTATGATGCCATCATACAAGAATTACCGTAAATGCTCTAATAATTCCCCTGGGGAATTAGCGAAAATCGCTTGTCTAAGGTGGGGAATTATTAGAGAT
>JAQIXX010002643.1:0-23387 GCA_034700605.1 Willowsia nigromaculata | reverse complement strand
AGTAAGATTCGAGTAATAAAATAAACGTCAAACATAACCTTGATTCGAGGGAAATGTTAGCAGGATGGATTTTACTACAATTGGCCTCCACCTCAGTGCTATACCGCTATATATGTATGTCCATGCCAAAGGAAACTTTGCGATTCAGTCGCTTTTCCTTTGCTTGACATTATTCCATGAATCTTACATTTCATATATAAAACTAACCAATGGGCATATATTCATTTATGTACCATAAAACAGCAAAGGACAAAAGTCATTAAACAATTAAATTGTGTTACATTGTCATTTAAACAGTTGGACTGCATAGTACTGACTTGAGAAAGAAAACCATCAATTAAATGGCAGGGCATAGGACCATATCCCTGATTTCTACAAAACCTAATGTGACACTCAGTTTTCCACGGTATACTTACCTAAGACAGTGACAGTAATCGTGCGAAACCTCCATTACAAACTCCAAAGTCACGAAAAACGACTACTATCAACTATCCTAGAAAGTTGAGAAGGAAATTTCGTCCTATTTTTACAACGTATTGTCAACGTGTAAGGGTAGTAGCAGCATACATAAAACTTTCAACTTTTCCAGTAGACCCAACTCACGTTCCAACTACAATATAAAACTTTGGATAATGCTTGTCACCTTCATGCTTTGCCATAAAATAGTTTTGAGTTTGGTCTATTGCGAGATTGCGTTATAGGCTTTCAATTACTAATTGCAAATTACAGGCACAGGTATTCTAATACCCCCGAGTCATGCAATGCTGTATCAATTTGTCTTCAGATTATCTAGGAGGCAACACTTTCGCTTCTCTTGCGCTTCTGTCTTTTGCCTCTATCATTAATTTTGTATACCTAAATTATCTTTAACAATCAGTGTCTTACCTACCGAATCAATATAATCGATAACAGTTTTTTCCCGTGGTGGTTTTATCCAAAAATGTTGAAGCGCATAGTTCCATTTAAGATGTTGTACAGATACAAAGTTGGAATATTTACAGGGCTTGTGGCCACCTTTACGTTTCTTTTGGCTTACGTTACAGGACCAAAGTCCACCAGGGCACCTACGATCAGAGTGCTTTATCTCACCTTCTCGGATCATGTTGCAGTTAAAAGGTTACTATTACTGGGCTCTTCAGCTTCCACGTATGATGACAGTCTTCAAATCCTGAAAATTTCTGAGGATGGTACCGTCACTATTGACAGGGAGGAGTGGGATTTGAGATCAGCAAGTGTGGATGAATTTTACCAAAACAACATCTTGCTCGAGTGCACAGCTTCATTTGCGACTAGTTGGAAATACTCGGGATTTGGAGTAAACTGAACTTTCTGATGGATTCCACCATCATTTATTCTTATAAAAATATTGGAATTTTTTCAGGGTCCAGTTGTAACAGAAAAAAATGTTAGAATACATGGGAACTTCAACGATTCCAGTACTTTTACGTATCTCTCCTTGCTTAACCTTATGCCATTAACTGAAAAGTCGACTGGAACATATACATGTTTTGGAGCATCCAACAAAACAAGTCACACATCAGCTAGCATTCACTTATTTGTTCCAGGTACAAGTTTTATGGCATTGCAGAATTCAATTTTAAGTTTGCAGCTAACCAAGAAAGCTTTTGCCTCCATAATTAGGGGAAACTACATTTTTGATTGATTATGACACGACTATCGAGGCTGCTGGGGAAGATAAGATATTTGTACCCTGTCCCGTTACTAATGTGTCAGCAAACGTTTCTTTGTACTTTGTAAGTTTTTAAACATACATTCAGCTATACAGTAAGCAAGCAAGAAATATGAAAGTTAAAAATTAAAAACAATTGATGTAGAAAAATCAACCCGTTTCCACTGAGAGCATTGATAACCTACTGACGTTTGACCCTAAATCTGGTTTTTACCTAACACCCAAATTCGTGGAAGAGCAAAACGAACCGTGGGGTCAATTTTATTGCAAAAATGAAGAAACAAAAGAAAAGTCTGGAATTATTACTGTCCAGCCTCAGAAAGGTGCCAAAAAGAGTTCTTGTATCCAAAATTTTTCTGAATTTCAGTTGAATATTATATAACTAATATGTATATGCTTTACCTTCCAGGATTAATTGTAAATGCCATACCTGAAACTAAAACGGTTTTTATGTCAAAGCCAAGCCGAGGAGGGACGTCAAAAAATGTGAAAGAGAAATTTAAATTTACTTGCCAAGCGAAAGAGGAAATAACTTTAAAATTTCTTCGAGTTGTAATAAATCCTATGGTTCAATATGATTTCAACTCATCTTCGTCGTTTCCATTCTCAGCGTACTCTGAAGTGAACACGCGACATTTTCGGAATTCATCCAAGATTTTCTGCCGTACTCTGAGAAATAATGAGGATCTACACTCTTGGAAAGTTTTATTTTCCTCGTTATGTAAGAAACTAACTTTTATGCTTTGAGAATACTGTCTTTACACGGAAAAAAAATATTCAAGAAGCTTATAATGGTACTGTAAATATGTTAAAAAATTTAGCACAACGAACAGAGTTGACAGATTTTCAATACGATCCCAACCGGGAAGACTTTTCTTGTTGCAGTCCTTCGAACAAGCGGGCAAAACTGACCGTCCTTAACTGTAACAGTATTTCAGAATGCAGAATAAAGAGTCAATGCCTTTTACCAGGTCATAAATGTGATCCCGAGAGGGTGGAGACACTTCCAGAGCGATCAGGTTGTGTTCGGCACAAACTGCAAAGAAGTTCAAGGAACAGTCGTCTGAGAGAGGAAAATGACGACAACAGTACTTTAGAGAGTGGGCTCCTGCAATGTACTATAGACGGGAAAAGCATCAATCGTATTTTCTTTGCGTCAAAACACGCTTCAGAAAATGGAACTAAATTAGAGATAGTTTCAGGTTAGCAAAAAAGACGAATTTCTCGTTTTTTCATTATGTTTGTGCTTGTTGTCAATTTTCATGAATGTTTTTAAAGATGAAGTCAGCTTAACATCGTCCACAAATTCACAATTCGGACTTGACTCATCTACCCTCAATGTCGAAAGTTATCTTCAAGTTATGGAAGTTGGAGGCACTAGCCAAAAACCAGGAAGAAAACGTTTCATGTGTCGAGGAGCAAAATTTTTCGTAGCAGTTGGCTTTATATGGCAGGCAATTTATAACAAAAATGATGTGAAATATTTTTTTGGTAGAGGTAAGTAAAACGAATTAAAATACCATTATGCATTTCGTATGTACAATTTAAAAAGTTGAAATTTGAAATCGAATATTAGATAGCGTGAAAGATGAATGGATACAAAGTAATTTAGAGCTGCCTACTAAAATATCACAGCATGGAATAACGTCCAATTTGAAAAGACTTTATTGCGCTGCACCATTCTGGAACTCGAAAGGAGGTTGGGTTAACGTGAAATTAGAAGTAAATGTTGAAAAACATCATGCTGCGTAGTAAAAGGCAAGTAACTCAAATTTGCTTAACAAACGCTTATTGAAAATCAAAATAATCAATACGACTGAAACTGATATTTTGTTTGCGGGTACATATAATTTTATTAAATAAAAATTTGTGAATGGTTTTTGCTGAAAAACTAACATATACAACAAACTTCACTAAATCTTTTCAACGCTTTCAATTCTGGTGGTAATTGTTTCGGCTCTGGTTCCTCTGGGATTGCAGTTAGGAGCTCTGTAAGAAATTTGGAAGTTTAAATGAGATTCTAACAATAAGGAAAGCTTTTAGGATATATTTTCAAAGTTTGGAACCTTTATGATCCTCCAGACTTTGATCAGCGAATTTCTTACTCTTTGCCTCAAACAAAGATTTCACAACGTTGACAGATATAGCTTCTTCACCCAATGTTTCTGACTGGTCAATAAGTGCTTTCAATGTGTCCTTTTCGAATTTTTGTAAAATTTCATTTGAATTTACACAAACGTTATATTCCATTGTTAAAATATGAAAAAATGCATACCAGTCTTTGCCGATGTCGTTGCTCAGCTTTCTCCTTAATTTTCAACTCAGCCATTGCATTTTCCATTTCTACTGCGTTGAAATTTAAACGTCCTCTATCGTATGGCTTGCTTAAGGTTGGAAGACCTTCTTCAAGATTTAGCATTTTGTGAACTCTCTGCTTTCCAAAAAGCCTCAATACTAAATGTTGTGTTAGCATTGTATTTAAACTCTAAAAAGTTATTGATTAAACTATGATTTAGAAGTGCTATAAGCAATTTAATTACTTGATCAAAATTTGTGAGCAAGATAGTCTGTTTAGTTTACATTGTCAGTGACAGGTTCGATGACATATTTCTTTTCATGCTTGTTCGATATTCCCATAAAAGTTGCTTTTGAGTCCAAATATTTTGTTGTTTCTTCACCTTCCTCTAAAAACTTGTACTTGCAATAAATTTCCTACAATATAAATATTAATAATTGAGTATAACTGCGGGAAAATTTAAATCTTCCAAAAAGACTAGCAGTTCAAAATTAGGAAAGTAACCTTAAAGTGGAGCGTAATATTTTGAAGCTCCTTGATACTCATCACAACTGTCAAATTATCATCAAGAAGTTCATCCGGACTTTCGATAAACACATCCCCGTCATTCATCTTCTCTCCGCTTTCGTCAAGAAAATGTAGAGAAAAGTTTAGTTGGCCAATGGTTTGAAAAGTCGCATAATCCAAAATTGGGACTGCAGAGTTTTCAATGTTGATAAGATACGCTAATGGCTTCAGGGAAATGACACAATACCCAATAGGCACATCTGAATCGGAACTTTCTTTAAATGCATCAATTTCCTATGAAACATATTCTTTTTACTTCATGGACCCCAGTAGGTTTTATTCGTGTAAATCTAAAATTCTATTATTTTAGTAAATATTACCTTCATTGGGGCATCTCCATCTTCCAAAAATTGCATGTATGAATCCTTTAGAACTTCCAATCTGTCAAAGAACTCGTCATATGACCAAAACGAGAATGATCCATCTACGGTATTTTGAACTTTGACCAATAGAATGCTTGAATCTTTAGATTTGTCAGTATAATGACCAGTTTTTTCAGAATAACTAGTTTTGCTATTGTTATTGCTGCTACTAGCTCCATTATTATAATTTCGTAAAAGCACATCTATTGGCTGAAGAAGCAATGCCTGGAATATATAATTCTGATTCAAATCTTCAGCCATAGATTTGCAGTTGTCGAGGGGTGGAATCAGATTGACAAGTTGTTTTTGCAAACTTTCACCCAAGATTCCTGAAACTCATGAAAATTCTTATAAGAAAACGCTTTGTTATTCCGTGTATGAGTACTCAAGTTTATATTTTTCATTCATACCAGGATTAAAATTTTGGTAAACCTCCGACTTTTCAGCTACCTGTTCAAGAATGTACTCGTAGTGCATTTTGTATGGGAAAGAATATTTTTCCAACCAATTTTCTTTCGGATTTTGATAAATCCATATTTGACTTCCGCCCAGTATAATCCTGTCATTGTGAGCAAGAACTGTGTCGAATACTATGGGTGTCTCATTCACGAGTATTCTACAGTTCGGCCCTGCAGGCTTGATTGAAATTTTGCCATCTTTAGAATTATATGAAAATGTTCCATGATGTTCTTGTATCCTATAAAAATTTAGAAAAATATGGTTAATTTGCTTGGTTTATAAGCTGTTGATAATCGTGCACACGCGATAACACATCTTCTTATCAAACCCAGGGCCACAAAACGAAATAAAGTGATTGTTTTCCTTTGATTTTCCCCCGTTGTTATGTATGTAACCAAAGTCGACGGTTCCAAGCGGAATTATGACGATGATTTTTCCAGTAACTTGTGCATCGCCATTTATGTTATAAACATGACATTTGCTTTTCCTATCGTTTTCGATTTTCTTTCCCAAGTCCTGCAAAAGTTACCACATGATAGACAACAGTTTTAAGAAATAAGAAGCAATTTGAAAATGTCGATCAACTCGCCGCACGTTTTTCTCTGATTTGAACAACTTGATTCTCTCCTCCACTGGTTGTTGAAGATTACGTATTTCCTTCTCATTGTCCCTAATTTGTGCCTTCATATCTTCCGTTATCCTTCTTTTCAACGCTTCTCTTTCCGTAGAAGTTAAATGACCAACATGTTCAGGTCGATGAGATGAGTATTCACTCATTTCAAAATCTCCTAGTGAAATCAATTTCTTGAGTTTTTCACTGTCTCCTTTCAATTCGCGAATTAGTTTGGAGGTTACTTCCTCGTTTATGACTGACCTTGTCGTTAACATTCTAACTTTTTCTGCTGCACGCAACAAATAAATGTGTTTCACATTTTTAATTCAAATCATCAGCATTTTAAAAATAAACAGTTAATATATCAATTTTACAAGATTTACAAGGATACTTACCAAGCTGCAGAACAAACAGTGAGTGCCTATATGACAGATCACACGGGCTTAGTGTTGCCACCTACATAAATAAAAAATAACGATTTTCTTAGCATTGAAAAACTGAATCCATGTGTCGACAGACTATGACTTTCTCTACAACTAACCATCCATGTTTTTGAGTTGCCAGATAATGCATTTTTTAACAATTTCGTGACAGAATGGCTGTGAAAAGGAATAGGATCCTGATGTGTTCCAATTGACACTTCCAGCAGACGATCTATGCATTTTGAAAAGTAATTTGTACCATTTTTTCTCAGAATGTCAGAGTTTGTAACGAAATATTCTTCTTCGTCGCCATCATTTTCTTTGTTTGTTGCACAGTTTCCAACAAGCTCGCTACAATAAATAGGGGAACGTTCCACATGTGAATAAATTAAGAAGATGAGTGTGAGGTAATTTTTAAAAGCATTATTTCACCAAGCAGGAAGATCAAAAGCATCTAGAGTAGAGGTCCGAGTCACTTCATCCCCCCGATGATTTCTAATTTTTTGTACTAGCGTTACTGTAATAATTGTCATACTGTTCTCCGATGTGGCATTGCAGTTTGTAAGGTACATAGCTTTATTCACAAGACCTTCTTCAAGTCTCTGCTGAATGTCTTCATGATTTATTGTCAATACGCTGCGCAAGCCCTCAACTAAATGATAACATTTGAATTTAAGTTTCTTTGATATTACGGTAGTGTATTCAGTGAGTATAATAAATTCATTAATTACTGTAAAATCCTTTCCTTGAATGTTCACGGATTTTCAGCAAATTTTTCAGTTTTGTTGAGTTTCCTGAGGAAGATGGAGTAGCAGGCAATAAATCCTTGACCCTTTCGTTGTATATTTCAGCCATGCTCAATCGAACTTCCAGCGTAGATCCGTTTTGTTGGAATGCTTTCTCTTTCTCTCGAACACCCTTAAATAAATCTGTGAAAACTTGCGGCACTATGCCTAGAACCATTTTAAATGGATAATTTTATTGCATGTGTCTTATTACATACTTAATTGCGTAATATGCAGCTGTTAAACATTATATGCCACCTTTGTTTGCTCCGAGGCCAACTAATGTCCAGGACTTGCCGGATTTACTTTCCCCAAAAGTAAAAATTGAAGAGCTATGCCCGTTCCAAAGACTTTGGATTATTTCTTTCCCAATTTCCTCGTAAACTTGTTTCTAATTCAATTTTAACAAGTAATTAGGTGTACACAAGTGCTTTAGAAATGAGATAAAAGAAGGGAAACAGCAAGAAGTATGAAATTACTTGGTCACAATATATTTCCTCAGTCGCAGCCTTGTTATCAGAGGCTAAATATCCATCCGGTTGTTCTGAAAATCCGTCAAAAGACCACAAAATATTGTCAAACGAAAACTTGTTCAGTGCTACAGGATTGTCCGGATTTGAAAGAGAAACAGTTGAAGAGAGCTCATCCATATGAACAATCCTTTTCACTTTCCCATTCGATTCGTTCTCTCTTTAAAACAGAATATTATGAATATCAAATTAGGAATTAAAGTAGGTGTACGGTTTTGGAAACAGAACAGTTTATGTACAACAGCTTTTAATACTAAAAAACTTACACCTGGGGCAAAAATGGACGTAGTCGTACTGCCACCCTTATATTTTCTTCGGAAGCCATCACTTCGAAGATGCATGAATCTTTTCTTTTGTGTTTAATATTTTGTTTTAAGTTCACTGTTTGGAAAGTTTGCAACTCAAAAATAAAACTAAAAATGACTTGCAAAAAAAGGTCGGAAAGGATTTCACCACAACCATGGGCCAGCAGGCTATGGAAGTAGGTCAGGGAAGCTTCTCTTAAGGAAATGAAAATTTGCATGACATCCCACAATCATTTTCGCATTAAAATAAAGCATGCCTTGCGATGGCTCAAAGGATTATTCATTGTCAGTAACTGCTACGTACTGTATATTGTACTGGAGAAATCTGGATACTCCACTGCATTAAAATAATATTCATGCTCCCTTTCGGCATATAGCAAAGAAAACAAATTTCCAATTTCATATTACCAGAAACCATTATCATCATCTTTTGAACAGCACGAGTACAAACTATAGTTTAGTACCAATGAAGAAGAGCGAACGTTTTGGGACATAGGAAAACCTACACACAACATACAGACGATGACACATTTTTGGCTACATGCAACATCAAATGCAAAGCAAAACAAGGGCCAAAGGAGGGTGGGTGGTACAATAATAAGTCTCCCAGCAAAATATCTGTCCCACCACCCGCTGTCTCTCACCATCATCACCTCGTCCACAGTTTTTAACAGAATTATATCTCCTCGTGTCCTTTCAGATTACCTATCTCTCCCAAAAATCTGAATCTCAAAAGCGATATTATGTACATATGTAGCTGATTATGGGGAGCATTAAAGCACATGGAAAATATTCTTTCATGAATACTAAGCAAGTTTGCGAATGTCATCAAAATCGTATCAAATCCATTTCCTGTTATCATCATCATCATCACCATGCAAAGAACATTCTTGACATAAATAACCCTTTTTCTTTCAAACAAATAAGATACATACATCCAACTTGGTAAAATGTTGTCTCTGATATGTTTACTCATTCATGCATGCAAAATGCCTATGTTTTCATCCCAGCAGAAAGAAACCGAATAAATATTAATATTTACCAACAAACTTGTCACCAAACTCATAAGGAAAAAGTAAGAAAGTAAGAAAACACTCCCATTATTATTAGAATAGAAGTAAAATTATATTACAAAATATATAAGAAAGACCAACCCGGAAACAACACTTTGATTCGTTTTTTAGTTTCTTGAACGACTTTTCCTGATGATGCTAACAAGAAAACAAACTTGGTGACAACCCCTCCTCCTTCCCTCCTAAATATACCTAAACGTACAAGTAATAAGTAAAAAATGTATATCTTGTAAAGTATGCGACGTATAATATATCATGCTAACGAGAAACTCTTTTCCCAAAGAAAAAAATGTGCGTGCATGGTGGTATCGCTATAATTTTGCATATTTTTATGTGCTCTCACCGTTGTTGTCGTTGGTATAGTGGGTATAAATTGCATTGTCACAGGAGGAACGGCAAGCATTTTTCTTTCGGCTGACTGTTTATTCATCCCTTTCCCCTTTTCCCGTTATTTATGTACCTAAACATACAGTTGGATGGTCTTAAGGTATAATTTCAGTTGACTTTTATAGCTTGGATCATTGATCAAACAAGAGGCAAACGACAGAAATGAAGTGAAGGGTTCAAATGAAAAATATTAAACAACAGACTAACAACTAGTTAAACGAGGTAACTGACAATTTTTGACTGGTTGACCAACTCTAAGCGGCACATATAAGGTCCTAAGTCATCTCATCTTTCTTTTGGATTTTCATACATGAACAGAATAAATAATATCCAGGCTCAATCACTTGACCTTTTAAACTCAAATTTGAAGCTTGTATGATTTCTTCAGTTTCCCTTTGTCTATCTTACTTTTTGTGCAATCACCAAACATCAAGTTTTTGAGATTGTGCATGCTAATGGGCATTCCATTTTTCAGATGAACACTTGAAACCCATAAAAAGCCAACTGCCTGTGTAAAATATATGATATCGATATCTCATCTTGTGAAAGAAGCTCGTGCTGTTGCATGTACGGTGCTTCACAAACTATTTTTTAACCATTTCATCGAGCATTAAAACGCATTAAATCGGTGTTTAATGATGTCTATCCAGCCATATGGATTTGTTTACCAAAACATACCACCGTACAATGTCAATTTAATGGGTTTTCGCTGCTGGTTTGAAGAAAATGACACTTTTTAAAATGTTTTGTGGATAAAAGGCAGCTTTAATGTCATTTTTTGTACGCTGATACGGTGGTGAAGCGTAGACGCATGCCATCCACTTTTAGACATGGCACAGAAGAAAGATAAAATTACCTATAAAAGCGTGTGATGGGACGTTATAAGTAAATATCTATGTAATGTAGGTAGATAGTAGATATGTGCCTGTCAGCAAATATGTACACAATATCCGTTTATTTCTCATATGTGAGGAATAGGAATAATGAATGAAACATGGGTGCATTTGTTGCGGAAACAGTTTTGTCGAAGAAACAGCTAACAATAAAAAATTATCTGCCAGAAATGCTACTTTAACTGTTAACTTTATGCTAAATACTTAAATGGTTTTAGTGCGTATGTGTTTCTGTGTGAAATGGAAATGTTTTTGGTTTAGAAGGGATTCAACCGTAATCCAGCTGAGCTTGTGTGGATTTCCACAAATTACAAATAAAAACGAAAATCCGATAAAACCAGATGGATAATCTGTTTCTGTACTTGATTTTCCGAGGAAAGCAAGAAGTGGCTCCAGAGAAATCAAGACACACGATGTAATCGTTTTACAGAGAGATAGACATTCATAATATTTTGCATAAAATTTTCACAAAATGTTATTGTTAGTGCTTGCTTTTTCATAGTAAATAATCTTGTATTCCATCATCTATCTACAAAATTTTTTACAGCAGATAGCTCCACTATAAGTTCCATAAAGGATAACAGATTCATTCCATTATTTTTTAGGATTGGTATACACCAGACACGAACTAAATCGGGCAAAGCCACAGCGTAGTAAAATCTGTATGAAAATTTAACAGTTATTTCTTCAATTCCTTCCGACTCAAATTTCACAACGCGTTTATCATTTCCCACATATTAGATTTCTCTGTGTGCCAGCATTCGTTTTCTTTTAGCAACTTAACGGGACCATATTTTTTATGACAAACAAGTGAAAAAAGACCAGGACATAAGCACTTAAATACAAGCTGGTACACCAGACAGACGGTCAAAAGAGAATTTTGCATTTTCGAGAGAAAAATTACTTCTTGTTGAACTGGCAGTGGAGGACCACTCCTCTAAGACGGGACTAAACTGAAAAGCGTTTTGTGCATGCATAACAAGACGATGAAAAATGTGCCATAGGATCCACTCATTCATCTCATTTCCTTTGGAGGATTTTTAACGATGTAAGCTTGGTCGATTGCAAAGTGCCGTGAATATTGTGATTGTACAGATACAGTAAGCATAAACAGATGCATAAAAAATGTTTCACAGGATTTTGGGAAGATACAAATAAGTTTCATCGTCAGTATCAACATCACACAAAGCTAAACGGAAAAATATATTATGTAACAAGTCCAGACAAAATCTTTTTGATGAAAAGCAATTTCTCTGTAGCAGTTCCGGTTTTGCATGGTCCACTTGGTGCGTATGAAAAATGGAAAGATACACAACAAAATGACAAACTGACCTAGATATTTTCTTCGTCTGAAATAAACATTCTGTTCCTTTTGCTTAGGCACATTATTACTATTTTTCATTCACAAAGCATAAATTGCTAGAAAATATGCTATGAAAATACATACCTACTTGTCCCTACCAAACTTTACTTCGTATGTCATTTTCTTGTCTTGCCATTCATACCACATGTGCCATGTGCCCCTCTTTGACGCATTTTAGCATGTATCAAATTTTTTCGTGGGTTTACTAGCCTAATTTGCCATTTCACTCTCTAGTGCTGGTTCCTTATCAATACTTTCATTATTTTGATTTTTTAAATTCAAAAAGCAATTTTGAGTTTTAAATGAGATTCGAAGAAGTAAATTACAAAATGTTTATGTTCATATCTTCTTTCCGCTCCTCTTGAGGATTTATTTTATTTATTGATGACTATTACTTGTCGACAAGCTTGATGGTAAAGTGTGAATGAGTATATTACCCAAGTGGCACGATTAAATCAGGAGTCCATACATAATTTCATAATTTATATGTTGTCGATTCCCCCGATAAAGTCGTGTAAAATAATTTATCAAGACACATGAAAACCATTTCCCCTAAACATTTGCTTGCCCCAAAATAATGTTTATTTATCCAGTTGGCCTAGTTTAATTGCTTACAATAAAAGAAACTTAAATTGAATAAATTAGTTATAACATAATATCATGCCATAAATCTAAACTGCCAGATAGAGATGATTTATTGAGGAATAAATTAAAATTAGGGTGCTTGCTTGCTTTTATTGAAATTGAGACTCAAGTGTTGAGAGATTCGCGGGCATGAGGTTTTAAAAAATGAGTGCAATAAGTGTAGTTAACCCGAACAGGTCATCACTGCAAGTAAAAACTGGAACTCGGAATATTTTTCCTCTTCGTCATAAAATATTTCAATTCATATTTCTGTCACAAGCAGGATTGATTCAATAACTATATTTTGAAAAATCAAAGCTTTATTCGGGAAAAGAAAATGTTTGCATCCACGACTTGTGTATTTAAGTACATAATTGAATCTCCATACATGGGTTGACACGTACTAACGTAGGTACTTTCTACGTTCATATAAGTGAAATCATGCTCAAATGAAAAATGTACTCGTTTGATTTCTGAATTGTTGTCAAATTACGTGACTTTTATTGCTAATTATTGTTTATAAAAGGAAAAATGGTTAGTGTAATTTTTTTTGTATTAAGATTCGTATTCATTAGGGGAAAATAATTGGTTTTGACTGTTTGGTAGAAAAACGGTGTTTAGATTAAAATATCATTTATGCGCTGTTACATCGCAGTTCATGAAGAAAAAAGTCATGCTACGAAAACAGAGAAATTAAGATAGCCAAAAATTTTCGAGACGCCAGTGTCAATTCCTATAATCGTCTGTTTACAGTATTATTTTGCAAAGATTACTTTTATAGCGTTTACTAAAACTAAAAGTCTATGTACACGAAAGAATGGTTTGTAAAAAAAAATTTTGTTGTTATTTCAGTTTAAATATATGTAACTGCGTAATAAATTCGTACAATTCCAGCAAACTACTGTTCCAACGCGTTTTCTCTACGGATGGGTGCGTCTGGGTAAGCCTCCTCAAACGCCCAAAAACTGTAAAGGCAATGTCGTTGCTGTCAAGTGCGTAATCTTTTCTTAAAAATAAAAGGAACAAAGCACATAGGAAAGAACTCAAAGCTCTCGAACTGTCAACCTCATCAGCGAGTACTTCTGTATTATGTCAAATTTGTCTAGTTTACTACACTCTTGGTAAACAATTTCGTTGATGGATTGTTATTGCTGATTTGATAAATGAGTGTTTTGTATCATGGAACAGCAGCAGGCTACACACGGTTGGTTTCAGAGGAATGACGTAATGTTTGGATTGAGTTAATGTTTTACTTGTTTCAATTACAAAAAGCAAAGTTTTTCTTTCTCAAGTTGAGAATCTCAGCCATGAAACACAATGCTAGAACCTACTAAAAACAAGAGTTCATTCGCATTTTCCATTATTGTAACAGTTGTTGTATCCAGATATAGTGGTCATAGACAAAACATACATAATTATGCAATAATTACACCATTAGTCATTCCTATTAATAATTTAATTTGCAAACTTTCGCATTTCAGTATCTTCACCCCAACATCATCATAATGTAAAATTAGCACTTCATAAACAGGATGTTTAGATTTTGTATTTTGAAACTTCGTGAAGACTCAGACGGTTGTACAAGTGCAAGTCATATTTAATCCCACTTGATACAGACATTAGCACGATTGACATAGTTAAATGTAATTGGCACAATCAAAAGATACGTATCTGTAATAGTATATATTATGTCGCAGATTTTGAAGTAGATGTCTACAAAAAGTGCTTCAAACATTTTCTTGGAATAAAAAAACGAAACGAAGTAGGCAGAGTGCAGATTTGTTTAGATTATCTCATGCAATTATTCCAATAATCTGTTTTCCAATAAATCTCTCATTCACTTTGCTATGTTCATTAGCAGTATAGGTAATCTAACAATTCTAGAGCAAAAAATAAAAATCAGTAAGCAACGAACTCGTGGAATCAAGTGGTGACATGTACCCAATAAATCCTCATCATTTCCATTATCATCGCTCTTTTTTCTATAGTTCTGCAGAAGCACTCACTCAAAACCCCAACAACTCAAGACACAAGTCAACACTATAAATTCATAACATTTTTCACAAGTCTCTGGAAGAGTGAATTCCCTCTAAAAATACACTTTGCATGTCTTAATTCAATGTTTTTACTAATAACTCCTAAACGTCCCAAACAAAAAAGGAGATAAATTCTTCTTTTTTCATCATGATTCTCCAGAGAGAAAAGTTATCCCTGCTTTTTCTGGATTCTTCAACACAAATATTTGCTATGAACCACAAACATTTTAAAATTTCCTATAAATGAACATAAATACAAAATCGTATACACACTTCAGTAATATGCTTGTTGAGTTAAGTTACGACTGTCATCAACTAGCATTTTTGTTAGCAATGCCGAAATTCAATCCAGCAATATATGCTAGTTACTAGTAACGTTGGATGTTTCTCCAGTTAAAAACCAAGTCAAATTTGAAGAAAGAGGAAAAATGTGCACCAAATTAGTTCAAACATACACAAGCCATCAAAAGAAAACGGTTAATACCTTTTACTCTTGTTGTTTTCTTTCCTAGTTTGCGCATACCACACACACTACTAAAGACCATCACCTTAAAAACTTTGACACATTATTTATTGAAAATACATCTTTCCACCCAAAATAAATTCTCTTCTCGTAGGAAGTTTACAAATGTCAAGTCAAGGCATGATAAAAATGCTTTAAAATCAAGGCGTGTGTGGTGTGTTGTGCGTGTTCATGTAGACAACCCTGTAGCTAAAGAAAGCGTGTTTGATGGCTAATATTGAACATAGTGATTTGTCTCCGCCTGGTCTGCTCCTTGCTTTTATTATGCCCCTCGAAAAATCCAACGACAAGATAAATATAGATAAAACTTTCATACATGTTATTACTTTTTAAACTCTACTTCATGCATCTGATTATGCCCATCTTTTTAACAAAGCAAACATTCTTCATTCTGCTGCACTCAATGCAATTTGGCAAACCGTTCTTCTGTTTTTCCATGCACATCTTTGCCATCATCAACAGAGAGATAACCAGAAACAGACATGAGGACTATGAGGACACGATATACATAATATGATGATGCGTACCTCCTTCAAATCATCAATGGCTCGTGTTCATTTTCACATGCATGCGTTTTTGTTTGTTTATTTCACTTTCATTCCCGTCTTTTGTATACATAATAGGCATACATGCACAATTCGCTTATCGCAAACATGCATCATCACGTGAAAATAAATATGCCAGAAATAATCCAAATCTCTTGAAATTATAAAAAATGGCATATGTGTAGACTTTCCTCGTCATCGCCATTACATACCATTCTAAATATCCAACCTCGTGTTTCTCTGTTCGTCCCCATCGTCCAAAAACCGTCATTTGGAGGAAAGATGATCTTTCATTTGCCGTTTCACAAGATATTATTATTTTTTATTTGTATCCATATAGTATGCCATGGTGCCATCACAATCCTATCAAAATGTATCAACACAACAGCAGCAGCAGCACCACTACCACCACCACACCATCATCAGATAAATGCCAAAAGATAGAGACGCAGCGCAGCGTGCATTTGCATAATAATGCCGTGTGCGATATTATTTATTCCGAAGAAGAAAAAAAACGTGCTACGTGAACTTTTTATTTGTGTGGAGAAATAACACTAGAGCATTTTCAACTCAGTGTGTCCTCATTGCTCGCACACAGAGTATAATGGGTTTGCAGAATCCTCCAATTTTTATTTTATAAAGACTCAAGACATTCAAATAATAGGCACACACTAGTAGCTACTATTTATTCAGAGCTCCCCGTTTAAAGATCTCTCTGCTATTTGTTATTTTGCCCTATCACTGTGCTGTGTAGATGTGTGTGTGTCTGTATGTGTGCTTGCTCATATAATAATAATGGTAATAACAATAATAGCCAGCAATAACACTAATCTGGAGCATGTATTTCATGTCTCCTCAACAAACAAAGTTGACGAGGAGATTGGAAAAAATTTTCCTGCTTTATATAACCTATTCTTCGTTCAAATCTCCTTTCTTTTCTTCTACCCTTCAAGAAGAAAATCGTCTTCATTTCTAACTGACTGACTGACGAAAAGAATGCACGCATGGTTTACAAGAGTTGAAAGAGTTGTTAGTAATTTACAGCAACTACGACAGCAGCAGCTCACTCACAAATCGCAGAACTTGTGGAGAAGCAAATGATTGAACAAAAACAAAATCGCTCCTCTCTTTCAAGATATTATGGTTTTTTCCTTCTTATTCACATGAACGACCAGAGAAAGATAGAGAGAACAAGAGTGTAACTTTTTATATGGTTGTATAGTCTTTTCTTTTTTACAACTCAACTATTTTACTCCACACGACGATCATAGAACAACCAACAAGACGAAATAATATAATAATCTGAAAGAAATCTCCATTTATCGCAATCGCACTTTTCAGTGCACTGGTCTTTTCTTTCTCCTCTGTTGTCTGTTTTTTTGTGCATCTGTGTGTGTTCCCAAAAATCTTAGCCCTTTCTTTTTTATTAATATTATTATTTAGTAAGAAGAGAAGAGAAAAAAAATATGCGAGAAGGAGAAGCGTTGAAAGAGGAACGCTGGGAAAGATAAAACCTGGCATTTTTTAGGAAGGAAGAATAAAACAAATAATGTGTTTACCACGAGAGCATCAGCGAAACAAGTAGGGGAAAAGACTTCCGCTCGACACACAGCAGCAGAAGTTTACTCTACTTCCGTACATACACAGTCCATTTAATTCATTCTATCTATCCACAAGTTGAGAGAAACTCTTTTCTCACAGAAACTTTTAATGCTTATCTGTGTACTCTGAGCATTATATCCATCAGTGTAAGTGGAACCTTTTTGCATATCTTTATCTTTTCCTACTGGTTTTGTTGTATTTCGTGTGTATTCCGTGCGTGTGTGTGTTTATCTTTTCTTCCTGCCACTTCCGCCACCAGCGACATTGATAGTGACGACGCGGACGATGATGATCATCATCATGTCTTATCACAAGTTTACAAATTACACCTATTTGCATTTGCTGGTTCATTGGTATCGGGACTAGGGCTTCCACTGTTGAGTTTGGTGCTACGGCATAAAAAATGTGATAATGATACGCATTGTTGGTGAATATAAAGATACGGCAAGTAAAGTAGATCCACTCATCGTCAGTGCATATATGAAGAAAAACTTTTTATGGTAATCCCATTCTTCGATATTCGATAATAAACTACCTGAAAACTGGACATAAAGTAGAAATCAGCCCTTTTAAGAAAACGTGAGAGTGACAAGAAGAAAAAAAGCTATTGTGAACGAGAAAAATGGTAGATTGTCCGTCATCACAAAACCAAAGAATTCGACGAAGAGCAATTGTTCTTATTGAAGTGGCTAAGGAAGGAGTGACCGATCGAAGTGACGATAACCAAACGACCATTTTTATACAACTGAAAGATTTTGTTTATCTTTTCAAACAATGCGTATTGAGGGAGAAATCCTTCATTGCTGAATTGAATGGTTCAGAGAGAAAGTGAAATTAAAGTTTATTCAGAGGATATGTTTCAAAGGAGGAAATAAAATGTACAAAAAAATAACGTGCGCTTTTTGCTTCGTGATCTCTACCTTCATCATAGCCGTAGTCGTGTATTTATTGCTGGCAGAGTGGCAGGTATTTTCTGAAAGGCCTCCGAAAATTCAAGGTGACGTTTTTACTGAAATAATAATCATGTCAGTCATAATCATCCTTATTATTATAGTTTAAAGGAATATTTGGTGTTCATTTAGTTCCTCAACTCGGCATTTATCTAGTAAACAACACTACCGGAGACGAGAGACTTCTGCACAAAACCCGAAACTCAGAATACATCCTCAATTTCCAAAGTCTGCAGTTAACGGTAACTGACGCCAGTCACAAGCCTGGAGAAAATGCCGATTATGAAGAACATTCTTATAAGAAGAGGAGCAATAATCTACGTATACGCTGCCATTCCAATTATCCAGTACAACTGAAATACATTGGCTTTGGGGTAATGCAATACATTAGTAGACTTTTTCTTATCTCTACTCATGAACGATGCAAAAGAAACAAGACAGTTTTTTATTCTTTCTAATGAACAAGCTCATCAAGCATCACCGTCTTGCTTTGATGTGGGCAATTGACTTTTTACGTTTCACTAACTTGTCTTTCAGAACGTCACAGAAGCGAGTAATCTGAATCGACGACAAATCGAAGATTTTATTGATAGATCCTCGTACAACTACTCGACAGAATTAGAGTTTAGTACAGTGGATGAAGGAATTACGGGTAAATACGAGTGCCAAGTTCGTAATGAGCTCCAAGGAATAAATATGGCCAGCAGTTTCATTTACATATACGCCACAGGTACATATATATAACTAGCATAAACTTTTACTTGTACTCTTTCGAATTTACCACAAAGTTGTGACATTTTTATGCAAAAAAATATGAACAAACAAAATGAAGGTCTGCAATAATAATCCACTTCTTTTCTGATTTCGATCTTAATTTGAAGAGATGGAGAGAGGGAGAAGGAGTCAGTCAATTGATGTTGTCATAATTTACTTATTTAATTTTCCCCTGTAGGTTTAAATTCCTTCGTTTCCCATTCCACAAGAGAATTGATTGTAGAGCCAGGGTCGTTTATTGAGATCCCATGTCCTGTGTCTCATCCAAGCAAATCCATTTCACTCTTCTTGGTGAA
This sequence comes from Willowsia nigromaculata, assembly GCA_034700605.1. NCBI lineage: Eukaryota > Metazoa > Arthropoda > Collembola > Entomobryomorpha > Entomobryidae > Willowsia > Willowsia nigromaculata. Next base: position 4,292 of record JAQIXX010002643.1, on the reverse strand, counting down.
GCCATTAATGGTGCATACAAAACCAGAACTAATCCAATTTTCTGTCATTCACTCGTTTTATTTCGTGTGGAATGAGTTCCCACTTAATTCTTTTTCTTGCATTTTTTGTGTTCGAAGGAAGGATCAGAAGTTGTGAGAGAAGTTGATGCAGAGAACATAGTGGCTTTTGATCCAAAGCGTGGGTTCATCCTTCATCCCAACAACTATGGCTTATTCTTCTGCAAAGATACAAAAACAGGAGAAGTTTGTGGACGCGTTTCAGTGTTGATGCCTTTAAGTGGGTCTAATAAACGTATAAATATGATTCATAATTACTGTACAATATTGTTTAAACTCTGTAACTTTTCAATATGCTCTGTATGTATGTATTGTAGATAAAGTTGTTAAAGGAAGCACGCTTCGAATCTATTCGCAGAATGTGAACAACACGGACAAATCACTTAAACTAGAATGTAGAGCCAAAGATCCAGTAGAGCTGAAATTTATCAACTTTATCAGGTTTTCCAAACAGCCCAAGATATTAAAAAATGATTCCAACGAGTTTCCTCACGCAGTGCGTATCAAAATCAACAAAGAGTGGTTCGCGGGCAATATGTCAATTGTGCAATGCTTAACAATTGGTAGCCGAAGAGTGATAAAAATTTGGAAATTTTTGAAAGATGGTAACGAAAAAGACCAAAAGAAAATTAAAAGTACTCCTGACCAACTAAATGAGCAAACGCAGTTGCATATTATTTGCTTAATTTCTTCCAGATTTACCTGGTCAGTATGATCAAAACTTAGTCAGCCCAAAAGTTCGTCTGGAACGAGTCAAGAATTTCGGCTACCAATGTTGTTCATACGGGCTTAGTATGCGACCTAGTCTTCGTACGTATCCTTGTAGTACGCCAACAGAATGTGATTTCCGTTTGCCATGTCTTTCCATTGATCCTCTGCGTAGAACACCAGCAGATCCAAGCTGTCCCCTTTTGGAGTCTGCTAACGAGGATATCTATCAGGGAGAAACGGGATGTACGCGTCTGAAACTTGTAGGAAACAGTTCTGGAATCATTAGATGTGCACTGGATGCAGATGTCAGAGATTATTCATATTTTCATGCTAGTGAGTTTGATGGAGGTGGGTTAAATGTTGTATAATGAATGTGGTTTGCGATGACGATTATCATCATGAATGCATCTTTTTACCCTGTTTTTTTTTATCTACCCAGCATACTCATCAATTATGAACACAAGTAAAAAGAAGATTGAGCCAAACTCAGTGCTGAGAGTCATTCAAAAGGGAGCCCGTTCCAAAGGTGCGTCAATTCGTTTCGAGTGTGAGGGCTCGAAGCTGCATTTCTCCAAGGGATTTCAATGGGCAGTCGAGAGAGTCAATGAGCCTCTCAAGTACCTTATTACTCGTAACGGTAATAATTAAGTATTACCAAAAATCCATTTCACAAATTTATACTTTCTTATACCAGCAACTAATATTTCATATTGTATCACAGGATTTCGTTCTGGAGACTTGGCAGAAGCAAACTCAATCATGCATCATGAGTGGATCGACGTACCTTTGATAGATCGGTCAAAGACGCGCGTTTACTGCTTTGCGCCCTTGGTCAATCCTCCACTGTTAGGCCAGCAGTGGGTCAACGTGTCGACTGCTGTCAGATATGATGTGTTCTTGTAACTGATGTACGTTAGAGTCAAATTTACGAAGCAAATAATAACACTAGGGAAATTATTGTTTGTACTCAAGCAAAGCAATTTTCTTGAAATCATTCTAAAGTCATTTTTATGCAATATATTGTGGATTTACTGATAATGAAATCGCTTATAAGTACTGCAGAATAAATTTTGTGTGTCATTACAAATGCTATTTATAAGTCTCAAAAATGTTATATGTTATACGAATAAAGTTGTTTTATTTTTACAAAAGATATAAATACACAAAGGAAGTACTTATGACTAAAATATTTGCATTTATAAAATGTAAGCAATTAAGGCAGTAAAATGTACATCAATGTGACTCTGTTATCACAGCCGAATCAATGCATGTTGTTTAATTTGCTTCCTCTAAGAATTTAAATATCTTTATAATATTTTCTTATTATTCATTCTTGATGCTGAAAGACCAATTGGTTTGTAGCCCTTGATACATTCCATCTAACAAATTGGGACAACGAACTGAATATCCGTTTAATTATTTCACACTCAATCTCATTAGAATCCTAAATGAGTTGAAAATGATTGATTTACGCATGCCGACATTTACACCAGAGGTGAAAAAAAAAATGTATGCAGAGCTTGCTGAGTCAGCATTTCTGATTCTCATAAACAGAGAGTAGATCTAACTTGATTCACTCCTAAACTATCCTCTATAGTACGTATGTATGTTCAGGTAACCCCGAAAAATTATTTGTTATCAAAATATGTTTGTAACTGCTGCTCACATAGACTTTTTATAGCATAGCTAACATGTAGGTCAAATTGAAAATAGCGAGTTTCTTAACTCTCTGCTGAAGCGCTCAGAAATGTTCATGAACTTTTCGTTCGTTTTGATGCTTCCGCCTATCATCATATTTCTACTTGCTATAATACGAAGGTGCTTATCTACTAAATTTAGCTCCAATCATCATTTCTGTTCTGTTTCTAGTTATACAATTAAACAAGCGTGACAAAGATTATTTATGAAAATTACACTTACACTCTACCATCTGCGCCCATTATCCATTTTTAAATTGGTCTCATGCTTTTTTATGTGAAACGTTGAAGAAAGCATTCAAAGCCAAGTCATATGCTTATAGTTATAATATTTAATGGAGCTGTAGCACAATTATATTAGCATTAACCGTCTAATCTTTTATTATATCAAGCATGTGTTTGCATAGGCGCTAATACAAGTACGGACTCGGTGTTTACATTTAAAATACACACGTTCAGCGTTAATTATTCACGAGCCACATGCTTTATAAACAGATCATGTTTAATGCTCATGTTTTACTTCCTGTCATCACTACCACCAACTCATGGCACGGCTACACAAACAAAGTTTGCTTTAGAGAATCATAAAAATCCTACGCTAAACATGTCAGAATTCAAGCACTCATAAAACTAAGAAAAGTTTTTAATGCGCCATGTTACTGCATGCATATTATTACACCGTGTTAGTACCTATTGTTTCTTACGAGGTTATCATCTAATTTAAGTTTCAAGTTAAACCCCCATTTTACAAATCACTCGCGAAAAACCTTGAAGACTGCAAAGCGCATCTCACGAAATATTTCTTAAGCAAAGCGAGACAAAATTTGTCGATAGGATTCAAGTTTTCTTGAAAAACACGTAAAACATCCCTGCGCCACCACCGCCACCAGCGTCGCAACCCAAATTTGTCTCTTTACACTGTTCCACGAGGAAGATACTATTATCACCAGCTGGGGGATTTTCACAACCACAATTATTGCCACTATTATGAGTTTGGCATTGTCATTGCCTGGAAAATACATAAAAGATGCAAAAGATGTAAGTTGATAGGTACATACATACTTTACTACGACGCAACGACATGCGACATTTCATGAAAAAAATTATTGAGATATGAAATAGACATTAGGAGCATATTACAAGAAACCTCACTACAGCATCTTTCTACATTATCATTACAAGTGATTATAGTGATTATATACAATGATAACCGCAACAACTCAACTAGCATGTAAAAGTTTCTTGAGCTCAGAGTAGTATTTCGTTGCATTTAATTTGGATTCGTGGCATTTTGGCATATGATAGTGAAGCATACAGAAACAGTCAAAGAGCAGGTTAAAAAACTCCCATTTTTGTTAAAAACTTAAGATTAAAAACTGACAGAAGCTGCCTGAAAATGAAAACTGCTAGAACACAAATTACAACTATGGAGCTACTCAGCTAACATTATACATTCTAAGCATTTCGTATGGGCACGCATGCTGTAAATATGGAACAAAAATGAATAAAGCCAGCCATGGTCGAGGATAAAAATTAATTGAAATTACCTATAATGCATGTTACGATTTGGTAAGAGGTGTTTCGCATTCTTGAAAATGAGAAAATTAGTTGTGTAAGGACTGCATATGGTCGGAAGCTGTTCCTGCGGCTCTTATCATCTCATCACCGTCACATACAAAAATGGAATGGATTAAATTTTCATGCCCAGTTTGCTCACATGTCCGGGTACATATTTACATATATAATAGTGAGTATCTGTATCAAAAATAAAATTATGATTTTCACGCTACTTTCATATTTAAGAGTTTCCTAAAATAAGTAAAAAAA